>VXBQ01004624.1:313379-350137 GCA_013400175.1 Phainopepla nitens | reverse complement strand
ACACATTTTTCAGACAGATTACCCCCTTGAATGCATCCACCACTCATTCACCCAAGTATCAGGACCACAACAAGCAATGTTTAAAGCCAAAGAGGAAAACAGGAATATAACATGCTCATTATATACTTTTTCACCTGTGCAAAGTTCATGGCATACAGCTGAGATTCAATTCCATAGAGGAGAATGATGTAAAAATATGCAATTACTAAGTTCATTACAGTATGTCTCATTAATTCAATGAGCTGCTTTATAATTGTAACAGACATTAAAAGATTAAAGTATTTGGATTAAATCCAAGTACATTTTCAGTGCTCTGATGATTGCCAGAGTCTGTATCTTCAGAAATACAGAGTAATACCCCTTCACCAAGGACCCTGTGAGAGAAACCATTGTTTATCCTTCTTGCTTTCAGATTTCTGTGCTCCGAAATTAAATTTTCCCGTTGCACTTGGGGGTAAGGGATGGCAAATCTGTTCAGGTAACTGCCTACTTCAGTTTGACATGTTAGAACTGTTTCCAAATAAAGCTGTCAACTGACATTGACCATTTTGAACTTCCTGGAGGGCTAACACCTGGCTGGAAAGTCCTTTGTGTGCAAACAGCAACATGGAAACGAAGCCAAACACATAACTCTGTGGCACCTTCCGTCTGTAATTCAGTAGTACTTTAACATCATTAGATCTCTGCTGTTCAAGCAGTAAGGGTGATTTAGGTATCAATCACTTTAAAAGAGAATGCAGTCCTCTTTCTGCTCTTCAGTAAAGCATTTCTACTCTGCTGTGGAGACTAAAGCACAGCTTTACAGGTTTGGCAGCATGGCGGCCACAGCAAGCACTGAGCCTTACCCACTCTCAATTTTACACAAAATTAAGCAATATTCACAGGTTGTACTGAAAGTACAGGATTTCCAAAAAGCTACAGTGCACATCTCTACTGAAAGAATATTTCATTTGCTTCCCACCGATGCAGCTCTCGAGCTGCATTCTCAGAGTCACAGACAGAGCCCATCAGAAGATGTTAATCTGGAGTAATGAGTGTGATCAGGAAAGAGATGTCCCATTTCCAAAGCTGACAGACAACCTGCCCTGTAACAACTAAGCAGACTCCCCATCCCTGAAGACCAGGACTTGAGTTCCATTTTCCCCTTCTCCTAACAAGGGATTTGGCTGTTCTGTCAGAACGGGATGTGACTTCCTTCTATCTTGCCTGGAAGATATATGTAGGGCTCACAATGACATGTTCTCCGCAATATGCAGTTCCAAACTGCTTCTTCTTGATCTGGGCATACAAAACCTCTCAATGAGGAATGAAGGAAAATATGCTTTTGAAGACATTTTGAAGTTTTCTTTTCACCTGTTTCAGTCTCCAAATCCTGAAGCAGATTCCTACAGGCCATACCACCTCCACAAGCTCTTTTGTCAGTGTGTTAAAGAATTATATCTATTTCAGCCACATCTCTTACCTTGCTGGTCTCACTCACTTTTTCCACAATTTTGACTAGGAGTGGGGAAGGAGCTGGAAAGATTACGCTGACTCTAATTAAGGTGTAATTAAAGAAAACTCTGAAGCAGAAGTGTCCATACGTAAATATGCTGCATCAGTGCCCAGGATAAAGTCTAATGCTCCCATATAAACAAGTCAGAAAAATGTATTCTAGCATTTGCAAAACAAACCTCTTGAGACACAAGAGCCGCAGATTCTCATTTGACCTTGGTGTCCTTGAGAGAATGTAATCATTAGCAGCCAGTACAAGAGACAGACCACAAAAATATAAAATTAAAAAACCCACCTGCAAATAGACCCTATATCTTCCAAGTCTGTTCCCCAAAGCACTAATTAAAGAGAACTCTCTACCACATGTACCAATCACACTGTTTAAATGAACTGAGAGTTCTGCTTCAAAGACAAAGATGCTAAACTTGGAAGCAAGAACACTTGTGTTTAATTTTCTTTTATTCAAAGGCTTAGTGTGTGGCCGTGTACCTGCCCTTTGGTTCTCTGTGCCTCCAATCACCAAGTATAAAATGGAGCACCACACTTCCTCAGAGCAGTTGAGAGGCATTTAGAGCCTAGAGGAGATTGTATCTAAATCATGCTGACAGATTACCAGAATGGGCAGCTACCTTATTTATTCATGTGATTGGCAGACTACTCCCACGGACCTTCCTGTATTTCACTCTTCCTAGCCCTCAAGGTCCTGAAAGCAGAAACTGGCTTACCTATTTCTTGCTACCATCTTTAGACTAAGTAAACGCTTTCTATTAAAACCAGAGAGGTAGAAACGGAGATGCAGCTTTGGGGTCTGCTGAAATGGTCTGTATTCTTTTTGAGAATTTCAGAGCAGTTACCCATCAGACAGGGCTTCTCACAAGGATGCCAGATATGTACTCTGGGATGGGACAGAAGGGAGCAAATCCTTTTTTGCCTCTATTTATTTTCCAATGTGTTTTAATTATCTTACTCTGCCAAATTAAAAGATTCATTCATTCAAGACAAAATGACAAATATACTTCTAGGTGACTACATACTTTAAACCAAATCAGCAAGGGAAACTATTTTCCCAGGCAAAACAAAAACATCACCATTATTTTCATTTCAGCTAAGACTGAAAGAGCACACAGAATATGCTGTAAGGACCAAGCCTGAAACCTCATTGCCATTTTCTTTACATATAAAGCTGTTTTTCCTTACGTTAAGCATACCCAAGGCATGCACAAACATCTGTGGAGCCAATCAAAATGCAAATACTGTGAAACAGCCAAGCAAGCAACTACCGCTTGTCTTTTTATCACATTCTTCCTTTCACACAGGCTTTCATCATTTAATACAAGTGACTTTGCCAAACACTGTGTGCTTTGGTTTTAGAGCACTGAAAGTTTAAGCTGTTCTCTACTCAGAAATAATCTGTCATCTGTTTCATTGGTTCAGCCATTCCTGGCAACTGCCTTACTTTCAACACATCCATGACAGGAAGAGACCCCTGTCCTGCCACAGTTTCCTCTTTCTGGACGCAAACTATCTCTGTAGTTTTACACAGTGGGATTAATGCATGGCTACTGGCTACTCTACTCTCCTGCCTTTGCTTTTAATAATTTTGTTGCTGAAGTGGACATACAGATGTTAAAAGAGAAAGGCATATGACAGAAAATGCTTGCCTCTTGCTTTGAAGATGCGTAATGTGACAGCAAGATGAAAAATCCCACAGCTACGAAGGATGCCAATTTTCTCAGGAACTGCTTCATCTCTAACAAGATCAAACTGAACTATTGCCAGTAAATTGAGGAGGTGCCTGTTTTAACAGTTCCTTTCCTAAACCTGTTACTATTTCCCCTGGTTCATTAACCAACTGTATTTAAGAAAGAGGAATCCTATCTTAAAAGGAAGAAGGCTGCAAGGTTAACTTTGCATGCCACCAACCAAGTTACCTATACAATTTATTGCTGCTTTCTGCTAGGAGAAACTTAACCATGGCAAAGGTTGTCAGTTTCCTCTAGCAGCTAAGAAGTAAAAAGCCTTGTTGAGCACATTTTCCTTTTGAGCTGTCACATGTCATGATGTATTCAGCACAGCTATTAGGCTGTGTGTGAGAAGGAAAGGCTGCACGTCTCTGCCGGCAGCCAGTGGCCCTCTAAATTTTCAAGTTTCCAAGAATATATTACATTTTTATATAGATTAAAAAGCTAGTAATGATAACCCTGAAAGGTGTTTTCAAACACTTTTCAATTAAATGTTACCTAAGGCATGATTTGACCCTGATCCGCTTTGAGATTTTTTTAATTATTGACTTATAATGTATGCATTAAAAGTCACTGGAGACAAAAAGCGTTTGTATTTAAGATCCTGTTTTTGCTCTTGCATGACTTAAAAGTGATGACAGTTTTAAGACCCACTAGAGTAAGCATGGATTAGACTTTAATGTGCTTTCCCTGCTTTTAGTACATAAAATTTTCACATGATCAACTCTTAGAAAGAATAGCAACTGTCAGGAGTTTTACCATGTTCTTTTTAACAAGGATGAAGAGGGGAAATATATGTTTATTTATTTTTATCTAGGACATTCATTCACAGAAGAAATCTAAGAATAATACATTTAGCCTAAGCTGTACAATTCATCTCTCACCTATGACTTTTTTTTCTCCTTTTCTGATAGTATTTTATTTCCCTTTACACGACCTATTCTTTAAGCCATCTTCCACTTCCTCAAAGAGATTACATTCACACACACATCAACCATTTTTTTCCAGATGGAGATTTTGTATCAACTGCTGAACTTTCATCTCAGCTAAAGTACATCCCAGCTGAGATGCAACAAATTTCAACCCTCACCAATATCTCTCTGCACTTTTCAGGCTTTTAAAGCATGGGGAATCAAGACCTTCACTGCCAATTTGGGAAATCCAGAAGCGCACATTGATATTTCACTCTTTCTGAATTTTTTCTTAAATGTCAGATCGAAACAACCTATGCTCAGTAGAAGCCAATTACGGCAGCTTTTGTGAAGGTTAAAAGTTCAAAAAAGAAAATTGGTTTCTTCATTTAGCAGCCTCTTTCAACAATACTGATAAAGAGACACTGAAGGGAGAGCAGACGTGTAGGTATGGTGGCAAGGCGGATGAGAGGATGGGTCTCAAATTTTTTATTTCTCTTATTTATGACTCTCCCTCTTCCACCAGGTTCTGACCTTACCCACTTCAGGGGACACTATCCGAAATACTAACAACCAGCAACGAGAAAAAGCTAGAAGAAACAAACATTTCCTGCTGTCTTCCTCAACACTCACAGAGCACATAGTCCCTAAAGTACAATTCACCCTGCAGCTTTTGGGAAAACATGTCCCAGACACACAAGACATAACCATGCAAATTACAGCTCTTTCTCAAGTTTGCAGGCTCATTACACTTTCTTTCAAAATCCCCTTCATGCTGACAGATATAAATCAAGCAAGCAAACTCACTCCGCGAAGTCAAAATTTCACATGGCCACAAAAGGCTCATTTTTTTGGTTTATTTAAATATTAATTTTGCACATGAACATAAGCACTAAAAGTAATGCATCAAGTATTATCTTGCATTGGTTTTCTAATCAAAATACACGGTAACCACAAAAGGAAATGCTTCCAGACCAGTAAGGAAGGGACTGATTCATATGCCCCAGAGAACAAGTGCTGAACAATGTACACTCAGTAAGGTTTCAGCTTTATCCCTTATTAAAAAAAACCCCACGTGTCTGATCTTTAGCCCACTTTGATTTATTAATGTTTTTACTTTTCAAGATTATGAAAGTAAGTATGAGCAGAGGACTTAGCAGAAAACAATCCATTACAAACCCCTTAGACACCAAATGTTAGAATTGCCATCTATCTTACCTCCTCTTGCAAAAATGTGGATTTATAGGTTTGAAGGACTAGATGGGAATTCCAGTTTGAAAGTCACAAAAGTAGGCTGAAGCAAACAATAAAATACTACATCCCAAATGTAACATAGTCTCAGCTACTGTACGTAAACAGCAGTTGGTCCTCTGTCAACCAACTAAAATGCCACATGGATTTGAAAAATATTAAAATATCAGCAAGAAAAAAAGAAGAGTCCTTTGAAAAGGCCAGAGATTTATCAATTCCAAGTCGTGCATACATAAATTCTCAAATCCAAGGAACAACTATTTGACTTTGCATCTCAATAGCTTATGTTCCAGACACTTTACTGACCAGAGTTCTTCACTAGAATGGACTGGACTAAAGTCACAATGCAGATTGAGGTTTTATCCTTCTGGTTGTGCCCCATTGCAGAAGATATTTGTTCTAAATTTTAAAGTGTGTCACATTTTCCATGGGGCATTCAGGAAACTCCTAGCACAAAAACAATGAACAGGATGTTGCAGGTCAGGATAGAGCTACACTCACTGAATGAGAACATTTGAGGAAGGGGAGGGGGACACTTTGCATCATCTTTTATTACTCAGCATGTTCTTGGTTCCAGCCCTATACAGGATTTGGTTTTGTGGGCTAAGCAAAGTTTGCATGCAGATCTTGCCTGCCAAGAGAAAGCTATCTCTTGGTTTTGTAATAATTCAATACCCCAGACAATTTTTATAGAACACACAACTACGTAACAGCTGTGACAGCTTCAGCCAGTCCACCCCAGCTCACGCTCTTGCTCTTGGACCATCTGTGAACCTATCATGAGCATGTCTGACAACCAACCTGAACAAAAGACAGGCCTGTAAATTTGGGGTTGTTTTTAACATTCCTGCTAATAAAGCTATCACTGCTCACATTGTATCCTTGTTAGATCTGATCTGTTACTACATAGCAACTATCCTGTGCCAGGAGCATTAATATTCCCACAGCAATAGGGTAGCTACACAGAATTCAGGAGCAATACCTGTACGCTGAAGTTTCCTGTGCCCACAAGAATTCGTAAGCTGGTGCTCTACCCCCTCACGGGATCTGTCCTATATAAGAAGGCCTCTGCACCGTACTTCAGTTGGATTAAAGTTTATTCTTCCAGAAACACCTCCTGATAAACCCCATGCTCCCAACTCTTGTTGGAGTCCGTGTAAAAACAGGTCCTGTGAGACCATGGGATGGATCATAGCTGTCATCCTCCCCAAGCCATGCTGGCTGTAAGATGAAGGAATCACTGAGAACTCTAGTTCTTTAAGCAACTGCTACTTCTTGAAGACCAGTAAGCTCCTGAGCACTGCTCTTGCTTTAGCACAGTTGTCACCTTTGTTTCACAACAATGCAGGCCCAAAAAGCTTTTTTTTGCAGCAACATGGATTTTTAGCTTCCCTATTTCAGATCTGGTTTTATTCACCAGACTTTCCACATGGTAATCCTAGAAAAGCAATTCTAATGCAATACTTTCAGCATCAAATTTAGAGGCCTTATTTGTGGCTACAGCTGTGGCCTGTTATCTGTACTTCATCACTCCAATTCAGCGCAACACAAACTCCATAATTCTTCAAACTTCCACATGCCTCTACACCACAACAACAATTTATTTGCTTCTTCCAGCCTCTGCCATTAAAATAAAACTGCAACATACCACAACCTTAAAATAAAACAAATTCAGTCCCAGCCCCACTCAACCTCTCTATCATTTAAATAAAATCCCTGTAACTTCAGCATTTAAGAAGTCGGACTTTTGTCAGAAATTTGTTTTATTCATATGCTTACTTCTAAAGGCTACTTATAAATCTGACACAGTAACTTTATATTAGCATCTAAACTACAACATTAGCTAAACTTTTTACAGGAACTTGGCAAAAAAAAATCTTGCCTCATCAGAACAAAAAAATAAAACTTGCTGAAATGTTTTCCTATTGACCTGAAAAGCAAACAAACAAAAGAAATAAATAAAAAATCCAAACAAATCTCCACCCAACAACTATTGCACTACAAATAATTTGAGATTAAATGACAGTTTCAAAGACAATTCAGAATACAAAATATCTCCCTATAAATCCGTGAATGGGAGTTTTTTGATAATGCTATCATTAGGTATGCCAGGGTCATTAAAGTCCTGTCCCCATAACACAGTAATTGGCTTTTCATCAAGAGAAAAAGGTTTTCTTCCTTTCATTTGCAAAGAAAACTCTAACAGTAAAATAATATGCATCAGATGGAATAACACTTCCTTGTTATATCATCAACACAAACCTCACTTCAAAGTAAAGGTCATTTTAGACTTGAAAAGAGTAAGTTTTTAATCAAAAAGGAAATTCAAATTATAGCCACTGTGATTTTATTTACTAAGTTACATTTTATCCTTTTGGAAGCAAGTATAGCTCATATTAGTTCTCTTATGTTCCCTACTGGAGCACAGGGTAAAAACCGCTTTGACATTCCCTTTCACAGTAAGACTATCAAATCAGTCAGGAGTTTAAGAAACACACTACTTCCAAAATAAAACCACATTTCATAAAGTAACTAAACATTCTGTGCATGTGGCACAGCTATACCTCTCAAAAAGCTCTGTGATTTGAGAGTGACCTCAGAATAAAAGCTGTGCAATGGGAAAGAGCCCAAATATGGCACATGTCCCCTCATAATAGACACACTGCATTGCAAAGCATTAAGGCATGCCCTCCCAATTAGCTGGACCTTTGTGAGTATTTTTGAGGCTCAACCAAATAGTAAATGTAGCTGCAGCAACCTTCAAAATTACAATTTTAAGTTTTCCCAAATGCCTGTTTCAAATCAACCATTACCTTCTGTAACAGGTGTATTCTAAAGGCACTTAACCCTAAAGTTTGGTACCCCAGTATCTAAATATTAATCAAGAAATACTTTTCTCAGCTGGTATTTATTGTCTTCACTACTAAGGTGACTATTAATTCTTGCTGTTTTAAAAAAAAAGATAGTTATTGTTTCATTAATTAGTTTTACAGGGTAATTTTAAATGAACTATTGCTAAATATACAGTTGCACCAGTGCAAACTCACATGGGTAACAAGAAAAAAACATTTATCATTGGAGACTTAAAAAAAAATAAAAACAAACACAAAAAAAATCCCTCACAGAAAAAAAACCAAAAAACTCCAGCCTTCCAGAAAGAAGTCTTAGATCATAGCTTTAATACATAACAAAAGACGAGATTGAGAGACAAAAATATATCACACATTATAAAANTTTTATTCACCAGACTTTCCACATGGTAATCCTAGAAAAGCAATTCTAATGCAATACTTTCAGCATCAAATTTAGAGGCCTTATTTGTGGCTACAGCTGTGGCCTGTTATCTGTACTTCATCACTCCAATTCAGCGCAACACAAACTCCATAATTCTTCAAACTTCCACATGCCTCTACACCACAACAACAATTTATTTGCTTCTTCCAGCCTCTGCCATTAAAATAAAACTGCAACATACCACAACCTTAAAATAAAACAAATTCAGTCCCAGCCCCACTCAACCTCTCTATCATTTAAATAAAATCCCTGTAACTTCAGCATTTAAGAAGTCGGACTTTTGTCAGAAATTTGTTTTATTCATATGCTTACTTCTAAAGGCTACTTATAAATCTGACACAGTAACTTTATATTAGCATCTAAACTACAACATTAGCTAAACTTTTTACAGGAACTTGGCAAAAAAAAATCTTGCCTCATCAGAACAAAAAAATAAAACTTGCTGAAATGTTTTCCTATTGACCTGAAAAGCAAACAAACAAAAGAAATAAATAAAAAATCCAAACAAATCTCCACCCAACAACTATTGCACTACAAATAATTTGAGATTAAATGACAGTTTCAAAGACAATTCAGAATACAAAATATCTCCCTATAAATCCGTGAATGGGAGTTTTTTGATAATGCTATCATTAGGTATGCCAGGGTCATTAAAGTCCTGTCCCCATAACACAGTAATTGGCTTTTCATCAAGAGAAAAAGGTTTTCTTCCTTTCATTTGCAAAGAAAACTCTAACAGTAAAATAATATGCATCAGATGGAATAACACTTCCTTGTTATATCATCAACACAAACCTCACTTCAAAGTAAAGGTCATTTTAGACTTGAAAAGAGTAAGTTTTTAATCAAAAAGGAAATTCAAATTATAGCCACTGTGATTTTATTTACTAAGTTACATTTTATCCTTTTGGAAGCAAGTATAGCTCATATTAGTTCTCTTATGTTCCCTACTGGAGCACAGGGTAAAAACCGCTTTGACATTCCCTTTCACAGTAAGACTATCAAATCAGTCAGGAGTTTAAGAAACACACTACTTCCAAAATAAAACCACATTTCATAAAGTAACTAAACATTCTGTGCATGTGGCACAGCTATACCTCTCAAAAAGCTCTGTGATTTGAGAGTGACCTCAGAATAAAAGCTGTGCAATGGGAAAGAGCCCAAATATGGCACATGTCCCCTCATAATAGACACACTGCATTGCAAAGCATTAAGGCATGCCCTCCCAATTAGCTGGACCTTTGTGAGTATTTTTGAGGCTCAACCAAATAGTAAATGTAGCAGCAGCAACCTTCAAAATTACAATTTTAAGTTTTCCCAAATGCCTGTTTCAAATCAACCATTACCTTCTGTAACAGGTGTATTCTAAAGGCACTTAACCCTAAAGTTTGGTACCCCAGTATCTAAATATTAATCAAGAAATACTTTTCTCAGCTGGTATTTATTGTCTTCACTACTAAGGTGACTATTAATTCTTGCTGTTTTAAAAAAAAAGATAGTTATTGTTTCATTAATTAGTTTTACAGGGTAATTTTAAATGAACTATTGCTAAATATACAGTTGCACCAGTGCAAACTCACATGGGTAACAAGAAAAAAACATTTATCATTGGAGACTTAAAAAAAAATAAAAACAAACACAAAAAAAATCCCTCACAGAAAAAAAACCAAAAAACTCCAGCCTTCCAGAAAGAAGTCTTAGATCATAGCTTTAATACATAACAAAAGACGAGATTGAGAGACAAAAATATATCACACATTATAAAATGTCTTCATGTTTTACAGACCATGTTATTGACTCACTCCTTCCATACACAAGAGCCTTCTTCATTATTTTACTTTTCCATCATGCTTTTTACTCTGCAGCTATTAGCTATGCTTTTCTGTCAGACTGATACAGACCTAGCAAGTTCAAAGCATGTGTTCTCCAACTTGCATTTAGCTTTCAAGTCTGCTGTTTGCACTTCATGACAGAAAACACTTTTGCAACTTAAATTGTTTACCTTCTTCAGCTACAGCAATTACACTAATGAGAGTTACTACTCACGCCCCCCAAGCAAACATTTTTTTAATGCAGTCATTTAGCCTGACAGGCTTGCCAAGCTGGTGAGGAGGACTTTAAACTAAAGCTGCTGAAGGAGGGGAAACTCAGTCCATCTCCTACAGCATATCTCTGGAAAAGCTGTGAGCCCATGGCTTGGACAAGTGCTCTCTTTGGTGGGTTAAGAACTGACTGTATGGCCAGGCCCAGAGAGTGGTGGGAATGGTGCTGCATCCAGTTGGCGACCACTGGTGTCTCCCAGGGATCTGTGTTGGGCCCAGTCCACTTTAATATCATCCTTGATGACCTGGATAAGGGGGTCGAGTCTACCATTAGCAAATTTGCAGATGACACCGAGCTGGGGACAGGGAGAGTGTCGAACTGCTGGAGGGTTGGAGTGCTCTGCAAAGAAACCTGGAGAGGCTGGACAGATGCGCCAAATCCAGCAATAGGAGGTTTAACAAGACCAAGACCAACAGACCTATCTCTCAACTTGTCCACATCCTTCTGGATGCCATCCCTTCCATCCAGGCAGTCAACCTCACTACACAGCCTGGTGTCATTAGCAAACTTACTGTACAAATCCAGTCTCATGNAGGCTTGCCAAGCTGGTGAGGAGGACTTTAAACTAAAGCTGCTGAAGGAGGGGAAACTCAGTCCATCTCCTACAGCATATCTCTGGAAAAGCTGTGAGCCCATGGCTTGGACAAGTGCTCTCTTTGGTGGGTTAAGAACTGACTGTATGGCCAGGCCCAGAGAGTGGTGGGAATGGTGCTGCATCCAGTTGGCGACCACTGGTGTCTCCCAGGGATCTGTGTTGGGCCCAGTCCACTTTAATATCATCCTTGATGACCTGGATAAGGGGGTCGAGTCTACCATTAGCAAATTTGCAGATGACACCGAGCTTGGGGCAGGGAGAGTGTCGAACTGCTGGAGGGTTGGAGTGCTCTGCAAAGAAACCTGGAGAGGCTGGACAGATGCGCCAAATCCAGCAATAGGAGGTTTAACAAGACCAAGACCAACAGACCTATCTCTCAACTTGTCCACATCCTTCTGGATGCCATCCCTTCCATCCAGGCAGTCAACCTCACTACACAGCCTGGTGTCATTAGCAAACTTACTGTACAAATCCAGTCTCATGGTCCATGTCACTGACAAAGGTGTTCAACAATGCTGGTCCCATTAACGACCCCTGAGGAATGCCACTCATCACTGCTCCCCACTTGGACATTGAGCTGTTGACCATAGGTCTCTGACTGTGACTTTGCACACAATTCATTATCCACAAGTTGGTCCATCAATCAAATCCATGTCTCTCCAGTTAGAGACAAGGATACCATGCTGTACAGTGTCAAATATCTGGACAAGTCCAGAGAGATTTGATGTGCATTTGCTTTTCCCTTATCCACCAATGCCATAACCCCTTTGTAGAGGGTCACCAAATTTTTCAGGCACAAATTGCCCTTAGTGAAGCCATATTGGCTCTCATCAATCAGCTCCTTACTCTCCATGTTCCNGGCTGGACAGATGCGCCAAATCCAGCAATAGGAGGTTTAACAAGACCAAGACCAACAGACCTATCTCTCAACTTGTCCACATCCTTCTGGATGCCATCCCTTCCATCCAGGCAGTCAACCTCACTACACAGCCTGGTGTCATTAGCAAACTTACTGTACAAATCCAGTCTCATGGTCCATGTCACTGACAAAGGTGTTCAACAATGCTGGTCCCATTAACGACCCCTGAGGAATGCCACTCATCACTGCTCCCCACTTGGACATTGAGCTGTTGACCATAGGTCTCTGACTGTGACTTTGCACACAATTCATTATCCACAAGTTGGTCCATCAATCAAATCCATGTCTCTCCAGTTAGAGACAAGGATACCATGCTGTACAGTGTCAAATATCTGGACAAGTCCAGAGAGATTTGATGTGCATTTGCTTTTCCCTTATCCACCAATGCCATAACCCCTTTGTAGAGGGTCACCAAATTTTTCAGGCACAAATTGCCCTTAGTGAAGCCATATTGGCTCTCATCAATCAGCTCCTTACTCTCCATGTTCCTTAGCACAGTTTCCAGGAGCATCTGCCCCATGATCTTGCCAGGCACAATGGTGAGACTTACTGGCTGGTACTTCCCAAGGTCTTCCTTATTTCCCTTTTTTCCCAAAGGGCAGGACCCTTAAGACCTGTTGGAGCAGAGGAGAGCCACAAATATGATCAGAGGGATAAAGCACCTCTTCTATGATGACAAGCTTAGAGAGTCTGATCACGCTGGAAAAGAGAAGGCTCTGTGAAGACCTTAGAGTAGCCTTCCAGTGCCTAAAGGGTGCCAACAAAAAAGATGGGGAAGGCATATTGTGATAAGACAAGGAGTAATGGCTTTAAACTGAAAGAGGGTAGGTCAAGGTTAGACATTAGGAAAAATACCTTTGAGTAGTGAGACACTGGAACAGGTATCCCAGACATGCTGTGGATGCCCCATCCCTAGGAGTGTTCAAGGCCAGTTTGAGTAGGGCCTTGAGCAGCCTGGTGTAGTGTAAGGCATACCTGCCCATGGCAGGGGGACTGAAACTTAATGGTCTTTAAGGTCTTTTCCAACCCTAACTATTCTACGACTCATGAGCTCACGCTTTTAGAATAGCATCAAGAGTGGATATTTGCAATATAGCCACAGAAGTTGTTTCACTGATAACTTTTAGTAACCCCAAAATCCTTCACGAGGATGTCCTGAAACTTTCCAATTTACATATTATTGGCATATACTATTAGATACACAAATATATATCCTCACCCAGGTACAAAAAAGTGCTGTGATTCATCTATGGGCTTCTGTTCACTGCAGTAAGGGTCAATTTGCATAGCATTCTAGTACCCTACTCCCCTCCACAAAATTACTCATCCAAGACTGTACATGAGATAAACTATGTAAGATGTGCAGCTGTGGGGCAGAGGTTCAAGGTAAGATTCAGCCAAGGTGAAGATGCATCTTGCTTTCATTTGAGGTTATCTGTATTACGACAAAACATCAAGGACCTCACATATCCTCAAGAGTTCTGCCACACAGGAGGAGGAAACCATGAACTGCCAAGAGTACCATTTGCTTGTATAAAACTTTGCCACGTGCCCATGACGCATTCCTGTTCTGCAGAACAAGCTGCAGATGATCTGCATAAATTCTGCTGATAAGACCTTCACACCAAGGTCATACAGAAAGTCAATGTCAGGGCTTAAAGTAGAAAATGAATGCAAATTTCTTTGCTGTTGGTTTCCATGAAGGAAGGATTTTGCCACTTAACTCCCAGATTCACAGCTAGTGCTACAGTCAGAAGAACAGCTTCTTACACACAAAGCAAGGAGTCAAGAGAGGTACAAAAGGAGACCAATGAACTATCAAAATGTGCAAAATCTTTATTTCTTTAAGATATCGCATAGATTCTGAAGATGACTAAGAATTTTATTCATGAAAAATCAACCTCAAATAACTCAAAAGAACATTCAGCGTGGGAGGTTCTTTTGCAAAAATTAAATAGCAATTGTGATGAAATAGTATCTTCTACCAAGTTACCAAAGAATTTACATTTTGCTCATACTCTTACCTAACTGTAGAACCAGGAATCATACGCAAGGGATAATAGCCAAATTGTTATCTCAAGATGTAGCATTATTTCAAAAACGTGGGTGGGAAAGCAGGAAGCAAAAGCAAGGTTAATTTTAAAAACAATCTTGGGGCAAGATTCTTATTTCAGACCTATCCAACAAGGCTAACCTCCACATCAGCTGCAGATCTGTACAGAGCTAATTTTAGCAATATTTCAATGCTGGCTAAGCACAGAGCATGTTTGATCTACTTATATTCAAACTAGCTATCATTTGACTTACCTATACCCACAGCTGATATCTCCTGGCTTAAAATCTGGTACTTCAAAATTGCTGCCAGAAGGTGTCAAGAAAGGCTATTAGCACAAACCAGTTATTTGCTAAGTATGCTTTTTTGTATTCTTTCCTTCTCCCTCACCTATATTCACAGGAATGTGACTTTAATAAGCTATAAGCTTCTGCCTTTAAAGTCCACCATCTAGAAGTTTTGTGAACATCAGCATGTAAATAGAGTTCCAACTCCTCCAATTCTATCACTAGAATGTATGTATTTTAAGGATCTTAATTTCCAAAGCAGTGGATTACTTTTGGACTCAGTGATCCTTGTGGGTCCTCTTCAACTTAAAATATTCTATGATCAAATCTGTGATTACTTTGTTCAAACCCAAAAGAAAAAGAAGACTCAGCTACGTCCTGGTTTTCCTTTAAAAATGTACAAAACCAATTCTTCTGTTCAAAAGGTCATTAAAAAGCATCAAAACAATCCATTTGTTCAGTTGAAGACATCAAACACTAACTAACTCCATCAGTTTAGGACAATGTGCTATTATGCTTCAAAGTCACATGTAGTACATATCAAATGAAACGTCAGAGAAGCAAGGCATTTAAATGCATATTTGACATACTTTTTGCATCTCAGTACATTTCACTTCTCAATGAGGCTGTGGGTGGGAGAGGAAAAGGTTGCTTTCTAATGGATTTGAGTGTAAAGGCATCATTTGGCAATTTAAATCATCAGCTGTTGCAACTGCCCAATGGTAGATGCTGACACGTACAGGAAAAACACATACCAGATATCACCATTCTGCATATTCAGAAGGAGCACTTACAATCACTGTCTGTCTCCTCAGACAGCAGCATTATACAGCCCTCATACTGCAATGCCAACATGAGTGATTCGTCATTAAACTTTCGATCCATTCATTACTATTTGTGCATAACAATATTTTCTATTTTCAAGTACCCCATGTCACTGGACTTATATTCAGCCTCAAACAATGAAAAAAAATTTTAAAAAAGGCAGTGTATTTTAAAAGGCCTAAAGCTGCTGCTGCCATTTTGCAAATTAACTTCTACACTGTTAGCTGGTCAGCCAGAGCAATGTTTCTCTCACATTTTGTCTCCACTTCTGTAAAGGATACAAAACCTCATATTTAACATCTGTTGATTAATGTGTGTATACACCCCTCATCTTAGGCTCTATAAAAGACAGAGCAACATTTTATCTCACACAAAGATACTAAGCCAGATGCACCAAAAGCAGATGTAGATGCCTGAACTCTGTGTAGCATTAAAACAACAGTTTGTTTGTGTCTGACATAATTTCACAGAAAAAAAATAACTATACTCATGGGTAAAGTTCCTGTAAATCATTCATTTTCCCCAACTCAACCCTTACCTTTACAGTAATGAACAAAGCCAAACTTCAGGTTTCCATCTGGATGTTAATCAAATACCACCACAGCCATTGCTTAGCCTTTCTCATATGGAGAGCTCTTTGAGGATATAAAAATTATTACTGACAATTTGCAAATGAGGCAAATTAGAGAAGAATTAGAGAATTAGAAGAAGGGTAGAATGAGTAAGTGGAGAGACAGTGTTGGTCAACCTCAGAATGTTAGTGCACAAGATATAAAATCTATGAATCTACACTGACCTGGCTAATATTGACTTCTGCTTGTTTGAACATTTCTCCAATTTGCTTACAAGAAAAAACATGAAAGCAAATGCAGATAAACATTACTAAAAGCAGGTTAATAAGATTACATTAAACTTCTACAAGCATTTGAGTAAAATTTAAATGTCTTTATTTGATTTAATGTACTTAACTAAGGAAGTA
Source organism: Phainopepla nitens (assembly GCA_013400175.1). Classification (NCBI taxonomy): domain Eukaryota; kingdom Metazoa; phylum Chordata; class Aves; order Passeriformes; family Bombycillidae; genus Phainopepla; species Phainopepla nitens. The sequence goes on along the minus strand of VXBQ01004624.1, from coordinate 333,684 downwards.
AAGAAACTAAAACTAAAGCCACTTAAATTCTACTTAACGTCCTTGTATAGGAGTACTATGTAATTTAATCCACTTTCAAAGCATATCTTAGTCTGGATTAATTCTTCCAAGTGTTTCTATGTAGACAAACTCTCGGCATATGCTAAATGCATAGGCAGCTTTCTCAAAGAAGATAAACTATCTTATACATATTATAAAAGACTGAGATTACTGATGACTTGCTGGTGATCTATAAATTCCCTTATAACACACAAAAACCCCACTTACACACACTTAAGTAACAGAATTCAGATAAACTGAAGATCAGATTCAGTTTCCTATCTACTGGATATCAAATATTTATTATTGAGCTTGTAGCAAAAAAACAGATTCAAAGTCTCAACCAGATCTCTGAGTTTTCTATCCCTTAAATCCAAAGGAAAGATTGCATATTGACATCTGATCTTTTATCTACTACTGTCAAGACTGATATTTGCTTACAGATGGGATTATACATCTTGTTAAATTTAATTTCATGTAGATTTCATAACTTCAGACAAATAATTTGTGCCTCCCTCACCAAATCTGAGGTTCAATTACGTCAACCTTGCAGAAGGTTTTTGGAGGGCATAACAAGTGGGCTGGCTCTCCTGTGGGCAGAGCTTCCTCATGTATATAAGAGTCATATCTACAACCCTTCACCAAGACAACTGAGTTCTCTCTGTATGAGAGGCAGACACAACTCACAAACTTACTTGTGAAAGACAGAAGGACTCTGGCTTGCAGTTCTGAACAGTCGGCAGTGCACAACTACACCTGGACATGTACTCTTTCCTAAACTCATCTTCCCACAACATCCACCATTCCACAGCAAAGCCATAGAAGCTGTTCTGTAGGCCAGGTCCTGCATGCAGCTCACAGGCAAACACCCCACCTGAGCCATCCACTACCTTACAGTGAGGTGGGCAGCAAAAGGAGCCAGCACCAGCAGCCAAAACTGAGGAGAGACCTGAAACTCAAGCAAAGAAGTTCTACCAGGCTTCAACACAGGTCACGCAAATAGGAAAATAGAGAACTGCCTTGCTGTATGCAAGGGGTAAAATGGGTCAGTGGTCAAAGGTGGAGGTGAAGGCAAGAAGGCTCAGCTATTAAAAGTGGCAGGAACTAATGCACAGCAAGCTGGTATTTGAAGTCTTGGTCTTGTTGTGAGAAACCTACATTCCCAATATGGATAACTAATGAAAGTATAACACTTATTTTAATAAGTTATGGAAGCTTGTACAGAAGACTATAAAGTATGTCTCCCTTAAGATTTTAGCTTAAGTTAGTTAAATTAAGAACCCACCCCTTTTCATAGTTAATTCAAGGATACAGATGAAACTAGAAATGCATCTCCTCCCATTCCTATCACCAACTCCCAGAGAAAAATATTTAAATAGAAGAGATTTGTAATCTAGAACAGAGAGCAGTATTCTCTGAAGTACCATCTAATTTAAATAAGCTTCTCTCATTAACTTAAAGGCATTCTAAACATTTCAGCAATGCTTTGTTATCTATGTGCTATTTCACACTACATCTCCCCAACATTAGTATACACATTCCTATAGACACAGATGTGTAATGGTAGATTTATGGTATTCAGTCAAATCATATATTTGAAATTTTAAATTTATTCTGAATACCAGTAATATATTCTGTAGCTATTTAGTTGCTTTTTTTTTGCTGCAGCTCCATTAACTGAGTACTCTACACTATTTGCAAAGTCACAGAATTCCTGAATAATTTTAACTGCATACATGCAAAGAATCTCTTTCCTTCTAAATTCTTATGTGGGTCATTATTACAGAACTAAATGCTTGACTACTCTTCTTGCATTTATTCTCACAGTGCCTCTCAGACAAGCAATACCAGACAGCATTACCTACTAAATTAATAAAGAGCTAGTAGGTAATCACTAGCTTTAAAAAACATACAAAAAGAGGAGAATACAGGAGCAAAATCAGCATTCAAATGGATCCATGATAATTCAAACTGACTCAACTTTGGGAGCAAGAAACAAAACTCAGGATCTTCTCCTGTGATACGATTCCAAACCTCAGTTGTTCTTGTGAGAATTACTTTGGGTTGGAAAGGTCAAAAAGATACAACTTCTCACCAAACTTGCAGGCAATATAAATGTGACATGAAAAGCATTCATCCTATGCCTATTAAATGTACCTGGGAACAAAATCTGGTGTGAAACAAGGATAAGCATATACAACTTAAGTGAACATGTGCAAGATGATAACCCAGAGAAATGGATTATTTTATTCTATCATATGCCTGGAATAACTACTAAAACTGTGGTGAAACACAGTTGGATAGCTCACAGATGGATAACTCACAGAGCTCATGGGGTGTATACAGTATAACGTGAGCAGATGCAACTAGGACTGTTCACTGCACAAAATACAAAGTATTTGCAAATACTTTGTGTGTCACACCAAGAGGTACAAGAATTACATTGCCATTGCAACAGCAAACTAGTCTCTCTTTCATGATGTGACTTTTTTGAGTAAGATTAAACTTGAAGAATATTCACTCCCTGACCAAAAGAGATGGCATTTGAAACAGACTCCTCCAGAGTTAAAATGGTGTATGGAGGAAATACAAAAAGTTCACATGGAATGAAATAGCCATTAGCACAGGTGGCCTGACAAGGCACAGATGCCTCCTAAAGCTTTTGGATGGATCTTCACCTAAAAATAGTCCTAAACTCAAGTCACATTGTGATTTCACCTTTAATCTGTGAGATAAGGCAATCACCTTCTGAGGCTACACCAGCAGAAGAAAATGCCGGTGTGGAGGACTGATGGGGTCAGCCCTCCACAGGCCAACCAAGATGTGACCATGCATACACCTGCCACACAGCTTGGGTGTACTTGTAGTGCCCTGATAAGTTCCCAGTTCAGTGTAGATTGATGCTCCTCCCCACAGTCTTTTAACAATAATTTTGCAAACACGGGCTCCAGCAGACGGAAAAAAAGTAGTCAGCAACAGTAAATTAATTAACAAGCAGCAGAAATTCTTAGTTAAGCCTAGATTCAGACCTTATAGAAGATGAGGGCAAGGAGATCAATCAGTTCCTCAACAACAACTATCTTGAAAGGGCAAAGTTTATCCACCCTGACCCAGCTGGCTTCACAGCTATAATGATCTACATAATATAAGGTGATATCCAGGCACCATTGTGATGGTAACATACCTTGAACCTCAGTGGCATAATCAATTAGAAAAAAAAAACCCAAAACAAACAAACAAAAAAACCCCAAACAAAGCTCCACACCAAACAAAACAAAAAAAGCAAAACTCCACAACCAAAAAACTCAACCAAAATATGCTCCTCAAAACTAGCATGACCAAAGAAAACCCATAGAAACATAAGAAAATCTACCAGTAAGATACCGAATTCAAAGCATTGTTTTCCAGTACTAGACTGCACTGTGTAATTGGTGCTTTGCAAGGTGGATAAAAAAATAAAGACAGGCAATATAAAAGACACATCTATGAGATTTGTGTAAAAATAGGCTATTATGTGTATATAAATTATTTGTCTTGGTTTTTATTAAGTACCTGTAAAGTGCTCAGGGCTGTTCAAATTACAAAGAAAATTGACTTTTGCTTTAAGAAACTGACAATCTAAATGATAAAAGGGAATAGACAAGATGCAGGAAGAAGCCAGTGATGAAGGAAGAATATTTAGATTGTGTTTTGGATTTGATTGCTTCCTGTCAGCACCTCTGAGCTAGAGTTCTTGCTACAAATTTTCTGACAAGTAGGTAAATGTGGTGGAACAGAATTTGGTAACGCATTTCAGACAGAAGTAGCACAGAGAAAGCTAAAGTCAAGATGAAACAAAACCCAACAAGCTTGGAATCACTACTAGTATAGTGAGAAGAAGCATGAAAGATGCCTTAGATAGTCTGAAAAAAGTGTACAATGAGCATAGAAAACGGAAGGAACCCGATACCTAGAATATAAACTTAAGACAGAACTGCTGTAAGAAATCACAGCTGAAGCTGCTGTAATGGTAGGAAGATAAACCTGAACAACCCTGCTTTAGAAAACTTTTAGAACAACCAACATGGCTATTCAGGAGATTCATCTGATGATGAAGGAATTCAGTATCAGCTGTTCAGTGTAATACAAATAGTTATGCAGTTAGGAAAACAAAAATCAATCATTTTTTATGGCAAACCTCTCAGCTTTGGGAGTACATTCATTACCAGAGGTCCAACATGTCACATTTCTTTATAAAGTTTGTGAGAGAACTAGCCAAGACTTCCTTTGGCAGTATAAAAGCAGTGCTTTCACAGATGGACTTCACACAAATGAGGTTTTGTTTTATTAATAAATGTCTTTCCCCCCCCCACTCTGAAATCCTCCACCTATACCAGCTTTCTCCCTTTCTCATCACTTATAAATGTAAGAGATAATAAGACATTGTTTGTTTGTTTTCTTTTCTTGATAGGAGACTAGTTTTTTTCCAGTTTGGTGGTACTCCAAGTGAAAAGGACAGCAGATACACTCTTGGCAACTGTAGAGGATAGCTTTTTTTTTTGTTTGTTTTTCCATAAAACACTTCACTGTGCCAGCTTTCTGAGTAACCTCAGAAATAATATGCTTTTTCTGACAGATGACAGCAGAGTGGAGTTAATAAACAAATTAGACCCATATGAAAGGGTGATTCATACGCAATGCCACAACTCCAGAGAATAAGGTGGTACATGACTACCAAAGAGGCCATCACTACACAGATTCACAGAATATTGAGTTGGAAGGGACCCATAAGGATCATCAAGTCCAACTATTAATTATACATAAGTCTTCAAATGAAAATTGCTTCCCAGACTTTCACAAAGCTTCAGGCCCATGTTGTCCTGTAGAAACTATGTAAGCAGAACAGTCAGTCAAGGTAAGAGATTTTGCACTCACCAGCTCCAATTTTGCACCTGGTGGCAAGGTGGTTGGCAACTTGGAAATGAGGTGCTGGAGTTCGGTGCCATATTGTCTTTGACAGATGCTTGAATTACTTGGTCTTTGGCGATTGCAGGCATCTTTGGCTTGATTATTTCTGTCATAGCATGAGGCCATCTCACGCTCTGATGGTAATTTTTTGGTAGCTACCCAGTGTTGTTAGCTCTCGAGTAGTCCTGTCTAGATTGGTGTTGATTTCTGTTAGTGACCAGGTACCCTCCTCCCCTCTGGGGACAGTCTTTTCTGAAATGCCCTGGTTGGCCGCACTGGAAGCTTATAATCAGGCCCTGTAGATGTTGTTGGGGCCTCTGAAGGGGAAATTGCATGGCTGCTAGGACTTGTGCAACTCCTTGCCTGATGGCCTGGGCTTGTATGGCTGCTACATGCTCTGCTGTCCTGAGGTGATTACAGGCCTCAATCATTTGTAGAAGGGTAGGTTCCAGCTCTGGTGGAACGTAATATCTAGCACCTTCCTGCATTCCACGTTTGCATTGGCTACTGCCAATGATTTTAATAATTTGGTTTTGGCTTTTTCAGCCCGGATTTGTTTTTCTAATGCCTGTTTAAGGCAATTGATAAATTTCATGTAAAGCTCTCCAGGTTCTTGCTTTTTATTTGTATATTCCAGTTGGGGGTGCTACCATCAGGTTCTTGGGCTAATGCCTTCCAGGCCATATTCTTTATTTCATCGAGTACCTGCCTGGGGATGATCATCAGGCTGACTATATTGTCCTTCTCCAGCCAACTGGTCAATTGTTAACGCTGCCCTTGCTGGGTCATTTGCACATTCAGTCAACAGCTGGTTAAGTATATGTTTCCATCCCCCTTCCCACAGGGCGTACTCGGTGGGCAATAATAGCATAGTCACTATATACTTTAAATCTTGGGGGTTAACACATGACCAGTAAGTCTGGCCCATACCATGTTGTTAAAATAAGGTGAGTCTCTCCCATGGTCTTCTGCTGCTCAGCATAGCTCTTTGATTTCCCCATATGTCATCGGCTCATACCTTGTCTTCACTCCCCCACTTCAATAGCTTCAAAGTTTACTGTTGCCCCAGTAAGATATCTGCCAGTCCCCTTCCTTAATTGCAGCCTTTCTAACCCTCTCCCAGGGATCTTCCAAAACTTAAGGCTGAGGTGGCTCATAAATATCAAGGGAGCTCAAGTCCTCTTCCAAGGAGGAAGGGCAACTCAGAGCAATAACTCCGGGTTAGTATTAGAGCAGCAGTGCTTTTTGACTTCGTCCATGGGGGCTGCTTTGTTGCCAGAGGGTGAGGCAATGCTGCCATTTTGTCAGGTGTTAAACAGGAAGGGCCTTGACACAAGAGGGCGAACTTCTGGGGTGGAGTTCTGGAGGTGCAGCCCGGGGTGGAGGCGGAGTAATTGTCAGTGGGGGTGTCACCTGCAGCTGAGGGGGTGGAGTCTGAGGATTGGTTGAGGGTGGAAGAGAAGGTTGTGGAGGTAGGAAGTGGAGGAGCCCAAATAGTGGGAGGATGACCGGGCTCCTGAACCTTATTGTGGCTCCTTCCATCTTGGGTTTCCAGGGCATGATGCTCCAAGATGGCGTGGCCAGCACCATCTTGGGCCATCGTTGAAGGTCCACGAAGGGAAGGTTCTAGGGGAGGTTCTGAGTTAGCAGTGACCAACACATTGAATATCCAATGCTGTGCTTGCTGGTGGAGGGTCTCCAGGATGGTGTGGAAAATGGGGAGCGTGCGGGGCGCAATGGGGTCCCTCTTGGTTAGAGATCATATAATTTAACTCCCACTGAGTCCTAGAATTTGGTGGTGCAAATTTCATCAGCAGAGGCATCAGGAAAATTTTCTGAGATCCACCTCACAATTAATTTCAATTCTTTCCTTGAAAATTTCTTGTCCTGATCCATTAAAATTGACTTACGACATCCATATACAGTCCCATTTTGGACATATGGCCACCCATATCTCTCTTTCACCTCCTTAAGGGGAGCAGCCACCAGAACGCCTCAAATCAATTATGGGACTTGGACCCGTATTTTAAGGCACGGTGGCAAAATGGGCTATAAATGTCCTGCGCTTCCCCAAACCCACCTGCACTCCTCCGCAGGCGAAACCATCGTCGTCCTCGCCGATCCTGGCCGAGGTCCCTCATGTCAACGACGAAATCCACTGGGGCCAGCACAACCACAATCCCGGGGAGCGCTGGCCTATCTGTCAGCTATCCCCAGCTGACATGACCGACACAGGGAACCCTGAATATCAGGGTCCCCGTTCGGGCGCCAGACGTTGCAGTAGGGTGGCTGCAACAAACTTTTTAGATCCCCTGACTTCAGGATGAACGTAGCACGAACAAAAGGAAGGAGCGAGAACAATGGAGTGTTCGAAAAGGAAAATACTTTACTAGAAAATAAAACAGTGACAATGCCCAGAAACCAAACGCAGTGTAGGGACAAGCTCCAAAGACCAGAAATAAAGGGGAAGCAGCAATATATATATATATATTCTTGGGGGTGGAACATTCTAGAAACATAACTATATATGGCACAAGAAACCAACAGGGCAGCAGAACTTGGATTAATTAACATAACAGCTCCAAAGGCTCCTGGAAGGACTTCTCAGGCTCATCCTGAGTTGATGAATGTTTCCCAGGGCTTGAAATTGATGCTTGCTTTTTTAGGGCCAAAGTCTGGCTGACCCCCTGTCCCAGCAGAGCCGACTCCCGCATTTGCCAGCTCTTACAGCTCTAACAGTGCTGTAAAACTCTTCTAGCCACAGAAGAAACCCTCATATAATGAAGCATAAAGGTCTACCATGAAGCTAAGTTGAACAGAACCATCCCCTCACAATACCTCCCCGCACAAAGGGGTATCGCATGTTTCACTGAAACCATATGAAAAACAGAGAGAGTTTGAAAAGTTTCAGAAAAGTTCAGCTTTTCTTTTTGCATTAAAAAAAAACCAGCCAAAAATCCAGAAAGATGCAAGCAAGCAGAAAAAACTGTTATGGTAGCAACACTGTTACTGTAGAATGTACAAACCACTGTTTCCTCCTAAGTCTGGCTACAGTAGAAAAAGTTGGTAACACGCATTCCTGTGGAACAGTTTGCACTAAGGACAGAAGGATTTGATAGCTAGCCTGGTTCAAACGCTAGTGTAGCAAGGGGTTTAGGGCAGGCAGCAGAAGTGCTCTCAGTCTATATGTGTAACAGATCACACTGCTAAAGGATTTTCATCCCGAGACCTCTCATGTGTGCACTCAAAGCGAGGAGCTGCTGCTGGCACCACCAACCAGAACAAACGTAAATGACAAGCGGATGTCACATCCAGAACAAACAAACGTCAAGACACCACACAGAAAAAAGTTTATAAACAAAACCCCTTGTTGCTTCCCCCTTCTCTCTCCTGTGTTAGCAGCCTCAGGTCCAGCTCTAGAGGATGAAGGGGATTACTGCAGAAAGCTGAAGAGATTGGCAGTGTGACAGGGCTAGAAATAGGAAGTCTAACAGACATAGGAGACCTGCCTTGGTGAACTGACTCAGCTTCTGACCCACTTACAGAACCTGGCCAAACTGCTTTTTGGTGCCACTGCTCCTCTCCCAGACTCTGTATGGCCTTATTCTGTAGGATCTTATCCAATTAGGCCAATATCTTCGAGGCAGTGACTTGACTGCCTCTTGTTAATTTTGGTGAAAAACAGCCTATAGGCTTGAATAATGTTAGTAAAAAAAAAGGGGGGGGGAGGGGAAGCTGATTTACTGATTTTACAAGGATCTGCCATGCCAAGAATAAAATAATTTTTTCACTTAAATAATGAAGAATACCCACACAGTTAAACCTGTTAATATTATTTAAAAATATGTACAGCTGGAAGAGTGGCATGTTGCTCTCATTCACAAGTTTGCTACATCTTTACTGACGCCTACGATCTCCCCTATAGGTCTATTTACAGAGGCATTTCTCCCAGGGGCCAAGTTTTCCATTCATGTCCTTTCTTCCCCTTTCTCTCCTGCTTTATCCCCTCCCTCTAGCAGAGCCCTTCAGTCACATTAGGCAAAGCATTTGTGGTGTGACATGGGGAACTGATCCAAGCCTCCAGCAAGCAAAAAAAATAAGCTGAATAAAATGAAAAAATTTATTTTTAACCTGGATGGATTCCCAGACTGAGCTTATTCCCCACCACAACAGGTGTATCAACACACCTGGGGAAGAAACTGAGCAAACCAAGCTTCAACCCTTGCTGATATAACTACTGCTGACAAAGTCAAATGTATACATTAGTAGGATAAGAACATTTTTTAAATATTAATATTGGAGTGGGGGTTCTTACACTGGGGAAATCTTTAAACATCATAAAATGGACTTAATACATATTCCTTATGTTGTTCACAGTTTCCTTTGCCAGTTTGGCTAATTATACGATATTTAAGTTTAAACATATGTTGCCTCCCTTGCAGTGAATCCTCTCCTCCTACATGATACAGCAGTGAAGTCATCTTGCTGACTTCAAGTTGAATCCTGCACCCTCTTCAAGTAGGTGGGCATTTTTAGCTTATCTGGAAAGCAGTCCAGCCCTAGGAGCATAGTGATTCTCATTGCCATAAGCTACCAAGAGCTTGACCACAAAAATATCCTGAAATATATCTTCCAGATGCTCTGTGTATAAGAACTAATATAACTTCTGCCATCCTGAACATATGGTTCTTAAAACATGTAAGAGATGCTCAGGATGCATCTGCACGGGAGTGAAAGGTGAACCAGCAGATCAGAGACTTTTAATCTCCTTCCTTCTATACCATCACCAGCTGACTTTAAGACTTTGGGTTTTTTTTCTTAAAACCAAGACGCATAAGATATAAGGAGGTTCCACATGTAAGGAAGTGGCAAAAGAATAAGTAGAAAAATGTATTCAGAAGGGCAAAAAAATCTTGCAGCCCTTTACGAACTTTCATGTGCTGCAGACAGGAAAATCTCTTTCAGTTAGTGTGTTCCATTACAACAGCTTTTAGTAAGCAGAGAAGCAGAGTACACCACAATAGCTGTGTTTCATTAGCTTAGTACAGCAGAGTATAGGATTTAAAGGGAATAAACAGCAGCTGAAAATAATTGCATTGAATTAACATTAACCCACAAACCCAGAAGAGGCGTATAATATTCAGGACTGCTACCGAAGCGGTAACCCAGAATTAATGTCTGTAAAAGACGAACAACTCTGCTCTAACTGGGATTCAAAATCTTAAAGGAAGAAAGTTCACCTCAAATAGTGTTCCCTGAGGTGGGGGGGAAGGAAAGAAAGGAAAGCATGGCCTAGTTAAAAATATCAGTAGGTAGTAGGTACTGTAAAATGATGTGGTTCCCAAAGGACTGACATATTTATGGTTAATTCACACATTCCCACACATTCTGTCTCAAAAAGGACTTTGAAAGTAAATCTAATTTTAAGATCTGTAAATGAGATGGACATTTGAGAATTTAAACACTTAGGGCAGAAAAGACAAAACCTCAGAGACTAAAGCAAGAAAGGCAGCTGGGACTGGAGTGGACTAAAACACAGTCAAGAGTGACAACTACATTTCAATTGGTGAATGTACATTATTAGGACAGTCGGTGAGTCTTGATACTACAAGGGCTTAAAGTAGAAGAATATCACCAAAAAAAGGTCCTTAATTAATCCAAAGTGTTAGAATGGGGAGACACATAAACTCAAGGGAGCATGCTGTGCTCAGACTGAAGAGGAAATTTATGCTAAACATGGGGAGGGGAAGTAATTATTTTAAAAATTCGAGTGATACTGACTTACATCACCTACTCACTTCATCTATGAGCAGGTACCAGAAGAAAGTCATGGCACAATTGGCCAGGAGGAAAAAACAAGAACCCCAAGTTCTTTCTTCTAGCACCAGCTAGAAAAGTCAGCCTGGTCAGGCCCTTGGCTAGCTACAGGTCAAAAAGAGGAGCTAAGCCACCAACTGAGGCCCGAGGAAAGTTATAGCAGAAACTACTATCAGACCAGCTCTAAGACCTCATCTGGTGCCTTGATAGCCCCTGACCATCTGAATTTACATGGCTCCTCCAACTGGAGATAAATTCTACCTCATGAGCAAGCCAGCATTTGGAAACAATTAACATCCTATTTTCATCAACCATCATGTTCTTCCCTTCTGCATCCCTGCAGAATTTAAAATGTTTATTAAAAGATGAAAACCAATCTGTGGACTTTAGAGTTACAGTAAAACCTAGCAACATGGGTTTGTGCTTTAGGATGTTTTAAAGCTCCAAACAATTGCCTGTCAAACACAAAATTAATTTGTAATCCATCCTTACTGGGCAGTGAAAATTTCTTTTTAGTTGAGCTCTCCATTACAGCAGGATTTTATAACTATTCTTCTGTATTTGTCTACCATCTGCACAGTACTCTCCCATATGGACACACAGTACCTTTTTTTTGGTTTTGTTAGGTCCCTTCATTAGCAATACTCTTTCATGAGCAGAACAGGATTGCCTAAAAGTGTCTAAAATATAGTGCTTCATTGGAATTTTGAAGTTTTTAATGTTTAAAGTGAGTGCTTACCAGTATTTTTATTTAAACACTTTGATGAAATTGCTAGAGCAGCCTGAATCCCACTTATCTAGACATTTCTACAACTACTCTCACAATGAGACTTTGTGTAAAGTCCTACCCTGCAAGTTTCAGAGTAGAAGTCAGGTAAGGTAAATGATGACAATCTAATTTTAGTACAAGTTTTGGCTTTCAGGACTTTAATTTCAGTTTTCCTTAAAAAAGCAAAAGATTATTTTCTCATACATTTGTCTAACCAAAGAGACCAAAGAGCTTCCATGTGAGCAGCACAGTTAAGGCAAACCCATCTGAATTCCTGGTGCAGGTTTCTAGCTGTTTAATAAGGTTCACCCCAAAACCTTTCCCTTGGAATTTCTGCTCTGCCCAGTTTCCTACTTTCAAAAAACCTGTCTGAACTTTGCATCTTCGAGACCTCTATTGTTCTACAGACTTGGTTTGAATCAGTTGACAATTTAAAAGTAGAGTAGAAAAGGAGAAAAAATACACAGATCCTGTACGTAGAAGCAACAGAATCGGTTGCTGTTTCCTGGGGTACCAAGCTAAAACTTCAGAGGGTGGCAGGAATGACCTGACTCTCAAGCAGCAGATTTGCTTGCTCTCTGTGCCTAATACAACACCTTGCCGGCAGAAATTCATCCTGAAGTTTTGGCTTAGCATGCTGGAAACACCAGTTATACTCAGGGCTCTCTTTTATATGTGATTTCAGCTAATACTTCCATTTCATTGCATAAGATCTCCTTTCAGCCCTAGCAAAACACAGCATTTCTGATCAACCTTATCATCAAATAATTTTTCAAATAAATAACCAAAGTTAAAAAACTCTATAGCTGTTGCTATTCACTCTTACACTTCCATCAGTTATTTGCATAGTCATTCCCACTCTGATTTAATCATTCCTTTCATGACTGTCTAAGTCTACACTGAAAATGTGAACAGTAAATCAAACTAAGCACTTGGCAGGCACGTACTGGTGAGATCACAGCAAGATCCTGGAATAGCACAGGCACTCTCATATGGAAAAGGCTTGTGGAGTTCCCATGCAGTTCAAGTAACCATCATCTGACTCAATGAGCAATACTGAGACGGACACAGCCCTCTGTGGAAACCGGCTGTTAACTGGGTGAACACCCAGGGAGGTGGCAGAACTGGCATCCAAAGCTTCACAAATGATGTGTCACATTATGGGATCTAGCCATATTAGTACATTAATAAAACCAGCACAGAACTGAGCTTTTTAATCTAATCACACAATGAAGCTCAGAGGTAAAAATTTAGAAGCAAGAATACAGAGTCCCCATTAAAAGGTAAGCCTGAACACACAGGAGAGGGTTTCATTTCTCTGACTTTCAGTTGTCTGGCTAAATAAAATACAACATTTCATGAGATAGAAAAACAAGGTATTGTTTAGAAAAGTGTACTTGGCCCAAGGAGAATCACAAAAGAATTACTTAAAATGTGTTTGTGATTCATCATGGTTCAGTAACTTCTCATGAATGCTAATGTGGTTCAGAGAGAAGGCTTGTGCAGGTGTGACAGAAACAATTAGTCAGTTATTAGTAAGTGCTGGCTTCACTGGCAGCCACGCTGCTGGAGCTTCACATTACCTGTAGGCCTGCCAGTAACTCTCCACATGCTGCTGATATTTAGGACTGCCAAACAGGCAGGACAACAAGTTGTATCTGCAAACACTTATTTCTCTTCCCTCATTTTGCCTGCCTCCATGATAAAATCTGCAGTACAAGTAAAATGCTACATGCTTAAGGCAGTGTGGCTCCTCTTCAGGAGTAATTATAAGGAAAGCATCTCAGTTTATCCATGAGCCCATAAACTAATCCACATGCTAATTCACTGCATCTCCTCTCCAAGACCTTAAAAAAGGTGCTTATTTCAGAAGAAGTATACCTACATGCATCTACCTATATGGAGCAGAACAGACAGCTTCGTTTAAATTTAAACTGCACCTTGCTTTAGTGTAACTACTCCCTCCACCAGTAGCTTTACAGCAAGCAATAAAAATTTATTCACTTTTAACACTCCGGAGATCCACTCATTTCCACAGGCCTTGCAGCAACATTTAGAGAAAATTTTCAAATGTGTTGCCTATTATCCTGATATCTGGCATCCTTTCCTAAAGCAGAAGTCAAAACAGCATGGAGGACTGTTTAATTTAATTTCCTTTCAGCTTTTAAGAAAATACTCTAGATCCCTTAATTACAAATAATGTTCAACACTTAAAAGGCGACCCTCCAACATATACTTAGGAAACAAATTCCAACATTTTCTAAGAGCAACAGTATAATTCAAGCAATGGTGCTCCAACAGCAAGCCAGAGAAGTGTTTACAGCAGCAAAGAGCAGCCTGGCTTTGACTCTGTGCCTCACTACACACCCGAGACACCCAACTGCTCCAGCATAATGTTCATCCTCACTACGAGACAGACATCACAATTTTTGTAGCATAGTGAATCTCTGAAATGAATAGCGAATAATTCACTAGTGGCTGAATTTATTAGCTATACAAAATTCTCAGAGTCAGAGGCCAGTGAAACAAGATGAAAACCATTAAGCGAGCAGACTTCAGATTCTTTTGATAAAGAACACAGCCATATGCCTGTGTCCTTTATCCAGCCACAGTTCCAATTAATTTTGCAGGAACTCAGTTTTCATCTAGTTTAGAGGCTAATTTCTTAATATTCACTACCACTAAAATAATAAGCATAGACCCCACTGTGCTGTTATACTGCAGGTTTGCACACATGCATGTGTGTGTATGGATATAAAAGCCAAAAATTTTGATTAAAATAATGGTTCCTGAGTATGATTACAATCTCTTGTTGTCTAAACAGCAAAAATCTTCATAGGAAGGTTTTCCAAGCTGTTCTGAAAGTAGCTACGGTCAGAAGCATAGCTGCAGCTGCACAAGATTGGTTCTTTCCACCCAGCTGATCTGACCTGTGCATTTATTTTCTCCATCATTATTTATACTAGTACTGCAAAAAAGAATATGACCCATATCTGTCTTGGTTTGTGCTGAATTAACAGGAGCAAAAGTTAAGTTCGTCTTTAATTGTGATTTAATAAGAATCTTTCCTGTCTTCATGCCCACCCACCCACCTTAAAGGACCCAGAATAATCTAGGATTGGCCTTAAAAGCTCAAGAGCTTCCTTACTCCCACTGCAGCCTTATGGTAGACAACCCGTAACACTGTCTGCTGAGGACTCAAACAGGCTCTGCAACAGCAGATGGAAAAGATGGAGAGGGAAGAAATAAAAAGAACAGGAATGAGAAAGCCCAGTGACAATTCTGAAGCAGCAGCCAGTTTGTTTGCCTCCTGACCTGCAGGACAATCCAAGGTGCAACTTGGGCTTCACCATACTCCCCAGTGGATGGAAAAGTTGTTTGCAAACTTGTTACAGTCCTGTCCTGCCACCAGCTAGTGACCCTGCATCCAGCTGGCCAATGTATTGTATAAAAATGAGCATGTGTGAGAGCTGTGGAGGGCTGAGGAATATTTACCTAATGAATGTGCCATTGTGTTCTGCTCTTCAGTCACTTTTAAGTTATACAACGGCTCAGCATATTCAACCTCAGTTTCCACAGGCCTGACAGACTACACTCATGTGACTTTGTGTGGGGGAACCCCCCAAAATGATATCTCACATAGATGTAAACTACGAAATGGGAATACTGGAGATCTCTTTCAGGCTTGTCTTACAAAAAAAACCCAGGACCTAAATAAACTCAACAATACCTTCCCCTCCTGTTTTGGGGCCCGCTAATGCTTTCCTCTTCCACCTGTTTTATTTCTCTTTTCTCCTCCTTCATTCAACCTTATTCTACCACAATCAAAAGCTTCAAGGAACCTGAATGTTTTTTCTGCCACTTCTTTGCAATGCCAAGTTCTGCCTTTCACTGCCAGCCTCGGTATCTTCTCCCTCCTCCAGTAGCCCTTCCAAAACTATAATCCATTCTTTCAAGAGCTGCACTTTCTGTTGATAGTGCCAGAGGCCAGGAAGGCTCCTGGCAGTACAGTTCCAACAAAGAGTCTGAAACTGAACAATCTTTTTTTTTTTTGGTAAGCGGAGAAAAGGAAGTCCAAGGCATGGTTTTTCTAATGAGAATAGTAATAAAAAAAATGCCTCTGGCATTGGCAGCTTTTAAAGATAAACACATAAAATTTCCCTTTTAAAGGGGCGGGTAACGTACAGTGCTTTTCACCAGCAATGAATACCTGCTCCTCCTACCTACATAAAATGCTCTGCAGAATAGAAGGAAAGCACATTACTTTGGGGATTCATATACCCACAAAGGTAAATAACATTCTAGTATTTGTAGTCCATTTCTGCAGAAGCAAATGGTGAGGCCTAATGCTACCAGTTTCTGCTGGTTCTTCCTAATATAGTCTTGCTCTTCTTCTAACAATTCTGCAAGGGGAGCCATTGACAACTGCAGAGTGACACTTTTTTGTTAGAGGTACTTTAAAATAACTACCACAGAAAGACACATTATTTTACGCCAATGTCTCAGTAACCCAATCCTTTTGTCTTCAAGGGTAGCAACAGGGAAACTGCTGCTCCTAAGACAAAGTTGCCCCACTAAAAAAATGAGAGAAGCTCCTTCTCTTCCTAAATACTTACTCTGCTTTAGTAACATACCAGTTTGAAAGAAGCAAATAACTTCTTCCCTTGAGGTATCCAGATTGTTCTGCAAATAGCAAAAGCCTTTGTAATTATCACATGCATCACACTCAAGTTTCACTGATTTCCCAAGTTCTTTAATGGGACCAGAAGTAGTTGAAGGCCAGTTTAAGACCTCAGAAAGGAAAAAGTAACTCTGCATATTTTAAGTCTACATCAATTTCTTACACAATTCAAGGAAGGTGTCTTCCTTTCTTTGACCTAATTTTTTCATTCAAGGTTTCAAGTGCTGAACTGTGACTATGTGGACTAATTCTCTGCACAAAGATGTTACACATTGCTCACAACTGAAGAAGCAACATTTACAGCACTGTGTAACTGAGATAATTCTCTTTTTTCTACTTCTAAAGGCCAAACTCTAGAGGTTTTGCAGCACTGTACTGAGTAACTTTCTTTTAGCAAGAGAAACTGAGTTATGCTAGCTGTTCAGAATCATTTGGTTAACATTTTTAGTGGAAGTAATATGGCAAGTTATTACTAGCTTTCATTGTACAAGACCAAGATAACCCTTGCACAGCTTTCTCCATAAAGATAGCAAAAAGCTACAGATTGGTTTTCTTTTGAAATAAACAAAAAAAAAAAATCCAAACAAACCCCAAACCAAACACAAAGAGAAAAAAATCAAACATTCAGAGGCTTTTTTCAGTTTCAAGCGTAGATGTACCAAAACAAAATCAGTATGAATACAAAAAAGAAAATTATGGAGAATGTCAAGGGTTAGTATTTTTCAACTAAAACATATTGCTGCTTCATGGTCTTTTATCTACGGACAGCCTGTGTTACAGAACAATCTGCTCTAATTCAGAGAGGAAAGAGAGATGGTCCTTCACTCATGAAATCTAGATATTTCCAGAGAGTCTTTATGTACTCTCCTTTAACAGATCATGTCAGTTGTCCAGTAATATTTTAAAACCACCTATGTTCATTTCCATGGACAAAGTGCCTTCTAAAATGTTCTTTTTTCTTTGACTTCATGTTCACTAGGCTTTGTGCCACCATCAGAGTAAAAAATGAAAATAATAGTAGATTTCTCAAACTGAATTTAACAATTTTTAAACACTTTTTTTGCCTTTAGCATATTCTAAGAGAGTTTGAGAATTTCTGCCTGCAGTTGATATGTAGGTTTATTCAATACCTGGACAGTCAAACCTAAATGGAGCTGCCCTGAGCTTTTCCCAGTGTCTGGTGGGAATTCCACTATATAATTCAATATAGAGACCTGAAAAAAATTGATTGCAGATCTTTTCCGCCCAGTTTGGCTAAATCATCTCACCAAAACACTACCATTACAGCAGGAACTTCATATTAAAACCTGGCACATCCTGTCTGTGCTGTCCCTAGGGAAAGCAATTCCCAGCTTTTATTCAGAAAATAGCTTGCAAATATATCTCTTTGTGTCTACATTTGGCCCACTCTCTACTCCTGTATTTTTAAATTAATATTGAGAAGATGCTCAAAACAACAAGTTGCCTAACCACTTCAGGTTGTCTTTATTAATACAGAACATAACCTTGCCTTGCTCCCACTTTTCACTTTTCCCATAGAACAAGTAAAGATCAAGTGAACACACTGACCAGACTTACCATTCTCTGTCAGTAAACACAGTAAATTAAGAGATCTTCCTGCAGCTCTCACAAGGTAGCATTTGACTGATTAACTCTTTTTTTCCAGTGGTACTACTTTTGAAAAAAACAATAGGTCCTGGAGTTCAGACTAGATGATCTTTAAAGGTCCCTTTCAACCCAAACTGTTCTGTGACCCAGATTACTTTTAAACAAAAATATTTTTCCCCCAGGCCTTCTCTAAGTCATGTCTCTTGTCCCATGAAATGTGCATATGAAATGATAACACTCATGGACCACCATACTGAAAATCCACAACTCTCTTCCCCCTTGGCTACTACTGATAATGCAGTTAATTATGTGTGTACCTGTAGTCATATATCCATAACTAACACTTGTCTATCTGACACAGAGGAGGCTGCTGGAAACAGACTGATGAAGAAGCTAGAAGATGTAGAAAACATTTTATGATCTCTGTCAACTCATGCTATGCACTTCTTACCAGAATCTGCACCATGTGGCACACCTGAATTGCCCTCTCTATCCTTCCTGCTGGAAGCACTGAAACACTCACTGGAGGGCAGCCATCCTGAGGATTCACTCACTCAGGGCACCAGTATTTACCTGATGCAAAGGCCAAAACTACCTTCTTCCAATGTCAAACCAATGATTTACAATGTCTCTTCCATCACGTTAAAACTACATAGTTGCACAATGTCATTCCACTGAAGTTACATATGAACAACCTCTAGCAGAAAACACTGGAACTGCCCAGGTACTGTCTGAACTCAAAAGCAAGACATCAGCATTAGGTAAGCTGTGCTGACTCAGGCCTACCATTTCAAAATTAAATTAAAATGACAGGTTCTCCTAAATGACTCCAAACTGCTAGCCTGAGAGGATACCTCTCTGTTCAATCCACATCCACAGCTGGGGCTTCTTTGTTACAGGGGAGACAGCTACCTACAGGACATTCCCTAAAGGGGGCCCTCAACTCTGAATTTCAATAGATCAAGAGAAAAAAGCCTCAAGACAGGAAAGCAAGGCTTATCCCCTTAGCCAAGCTTATGAAGACCAATGAACACAGTAAGAACAATTAGTTGGAAACAAAGGACCTGTGGGTTGACTTAAGTTTGATTTTCTAGTCTAGTTTGGTGGTTCTCTATGTACTGATTTAGGGGAGGGAAGTCCAACTGCTTTTTCCTTTATCATCATTCCTTTAATTAGAAAACATAGCCTATAGGCCAGTACATTTGGGTTTTTTAACCTTCATATATTAATTATGCAGAATTAATTCAAAGCTAAAAGCTTCTCCATCTCTCGAGTGAAATTAATAACTTTACAAAATTTAAGCAACTTGGAGCATATAGAAAAAAGTATCTTAAAACTTCCTGGTTTAATTTCAATCCACACACCACTGAATCATCAATGGTTTGATCCCTCTGGCCTATGAGCCGGCAGACCAATTTAAAACCCCAGTGTAAACAGCCCAAGATCATTTTATTTATGTGTTTGTTTCAAAATAGAACTCAAATTCCAACTTGGATTTAAAATTATGCAGACTATTTTTTTTCCCTTATCCCTCAGCAGACATTTCTCCTTTATCATAATGTGTCTTCTGAGTCACTTACAGCTGCAGGGGATGAAGCCTTTGCAACCTCTACCTTCCAGAAAATCATCTCAACAGAGCATGACATGACCTAGTCTTGTTACTCCAACACACACCCAGACACTCTTCCAACAAGCTAAATTCCTAAGGTAGCTCAGGGAAAAAAATGGGCTATTTTTAGCAGGTCAAGAAATAAAAGCCCAGACTATTGGATACTAAAAAAGTTTATGAAAGATGCTGTACATGGTTACATCTTAAGGCTCATCCAAGAAATACAGTCTGAAATCACCATTTCATACAGAGGGCAGAACAGATGCCCAAGTTTCCACAATTTGTCCAAATATATCAGAGAAAAAAGCCAGGACAGAGAAAGGCTCAGAGCAACACAAGGCAGTGAGATGATTTTCCTCTTTCAAAATTGCTTCCCACGTTTGAACTTTTACAAAAGTTTCAATTTTAGCTCCAAAATATGAAAATCAGTCTTTTCAAAAAAGACCACATAAACTGACCTACTTCTAACATTAGTTACAATTTAAAAAAAAAAACAAAAACAAAAAATAAAACATTAACACAGCATTTTTTTCAAGGTCTGAAGGATTTTTTTTTTTTTTATGTCGTTTCCATTATCTACTGGAACTGGCACTAGCTGTCAAATCTTTATTTGCCAAAAATATGGTTAAAATTGTATTAAGTGGTCCAAAATGAAAAAGACATTTTAATTTTGTTTTGTAGACTTTTTAGTTGACTGACTCCTTTTTCTCACACTTTCTCCCTTTTCCTGAGTAGTTACAACCACCACACCAAATGTTGTGTTTTTTGGTGTCCAAGGAACTTCTGCCTGGCTCAGATTTTCTGGCCTTTTTTTTTTTTTTTTTTTTTTTTTAAA
>VXBQ01004624.1:294486-305942 GCA_013400175.1 Phainopepla nitens | reverse complement strand
GGTGACACCCGCTCCCGCCTCCGCCCGCTGCCGCTCCGCTTCCTCCGCGCGGGGGTGCGCCTGGCGTCCCTCCTCCTGCAGCTCCTAAGTGAGGGATTTGGGGCTACCTCCTTGCCTTTGGAATAGCTATTTATGTTTTGATGCCGCTTCTCTTCCCAGAGAGCCGCCGCCGCCACTGAGCAGCCCTGCAGCGGGCCCGCTGCGGCGCACGTCTGTTCGCCCCCGAAGGGAGCGAGCGAGCCGCCGGGGGAGCTTAGCCCAGCCCAGCCGGGCCGCTCCGGGCCGGGGCCCCGCCGGGAGGGGGAGGCCGCAGCCCCGCTCCGCTCCCGCTGCCCGGCTCCGCCGCTGGGTACCGGCTGCTGCCAGGCCCCGGCACTTCAGCATCCCCGCTAGCGCCGGGGAGAGACGAGCGCCCAACTCGTAGCTTTTGCTCGCTGGAAAAGTCATATATCAGAGCTCTGATAGTGCTCTCCGTCTCCCTGAAATAAAAGTGATCAATAAGCTTTGTTTTATTTTTCTTTAATGCTTTAACCCACAGTTACTGTGTGAACTACGCAGGGTATGTGACCCTGCAAACCATCAAATTATATCTTCTAATACCAGATAGTGAGGGTGGTGTTTGTTTTCTTAATTTTTTTTTTTCCCAAAGTCCTGTACGTTTCAATTTGATAAGAACTGATAGCCATGAATCCTGGCTGTGATACAGCAACTTTTATTGTGTGGTGTAACACAATTTACTTATTGTGAACTATCCCATCATACATGAAGACCAAACCTGCAGAATTACTGATTCTAATCTTGCATATAATTATGTACAAGAGGATCTTTATGCAGGGTAATAATTCCCAGTGATTTCCCATAAAACCACTCTCCTGCAACACCCAAGTCCTCAAACCACAATAATGCTGTTATGCATCAGCTGATATTTAAGAGGATCATTGCTCTGAAAGTCCCACAGCCGCTTACTAGGATTTTATACCCTAGAATTGCTGTGGGCTTTCCAGAAGAGGAACAGGACTTCGTTCCCTCCTTCGGCTGTAATGCACCATGACAGCAATACACCAGATCTAAGCAAACACTTTGTGTTAGATCTGAGCAAATATGCCAGTGTGAGGCAATAAATGGCATGACTCACCTGAGTCACACATGACTCTATTGACAGGACTAGAGCAGAGATTCCACTAAGTGAAAGGGGCTAAGAGTAGACGCCAAAACCATGGAAGCTCCTTTTCACACATGTAGAAACTGCTGGCCTGGTCCCTCCTCCTCTGACAGCTTTCAGGCAGGTGTGTGGCACAGGTGACAGCAACGAGCACTGGGGAACTTGGGCAGGAAATATCATCATTCTGCATCCTGAAACTTCTCTGTGGCAGTAATTCCTTCAGACAAAGAACATTTCTCTAAAGCCATTGAGTTTTAGGACCACCTTGAGTGCTGAAATTCATGGAGAAGCTGGATTTCTCATGCTGAAATTGATATGCTGGTTCCTGTGTTAAATATACATTTTGAAGCACATTTTCATGTTGCTTTATTAAGGTAATACTCCAATACTGAAAACGTGAGGTTCCTATCTAATATATTCCTTATTAAATACACTGAAAACGCTTATCAAACTATCTCGAGAGTTTCATATAGATACAAAGTTTATTGAAAGAGAGATAATATCCAGAACAAGTAAACAGTGATTCAGTTTGCATTTGAACAGTTTCCACAATCCTAAGACTTTTCCCCTGCATTTGTTACATGCATTTTGATGCTTCACACAGAAACCAGACTGTTTACAACTTAGAAAAGGGCGTAGTAAATATAAATAAGGTGTGCAAGAAAGTGTTGTTTATTTCATTTTCCAATATTGGCTCAGGCCAGTTTTCCAGTATAGGCACAAGGGAGGTAAACATACAGATATATGGTATTAGAAAAGATTTTTGGAAGAGTATTAAGAGTGAAGAATATTTAAAATGCAAAATTTCATTCTCCATGTTTCAGTTTTCTATTACACTCAACAATGAAAATCATTAAAATTGATTTCAGCCATATATTACCATAATAGTTGGATTTTGAACAGTAAAGGAGAATGTTAATTTACCAGTGCTATTGTAACACAGTTTAGAAGAAAACGTGTGCAAAAATTCTATTAGTTTCTCGGAAAAAAATTCAATACAAAATTCTACTGCACAGGTCAAGAGAACAATCTAGAAAGAGCACACTCCAATGAAACATTCTCTTTATTCCTATTCCTACCTAATATCCACAGTATTGCAGCCATTGCACCAAGAATGGGATTACTTTTGGTCTCCAAAAGTCCATGGAATCTCTACTCAGGATAGATATGTACAGAAGTGCTTGGCTGCTATGGTAATTTCCTGATTTATTTAGTAGTAGTCCCTTTTTGATGTCTGCTACGAAAGTGCACCTTAACTTTACAACTGATGACAAAATCAGAGTGGATCATAAGATATGGGCATGAGATGTTTGCTAGATAATTCTAGAAAGCCAGAAGAGGGAGCGCAGGAACAGAAAACACCAAGAATGAAGCATTTTAATTTGTGTGCCTATTTCAGCTACAACCTTAAGGAGACAAAAATGGATAGATAGATAGATAGATAGATAGATAGATAGATAGATAGATAGATAGATAGATAGATAGATAGATAGATAGATAGATAGATAGATAGATAGATAGATAGATAGATAGATAGATAAAAGGATTTACAGGAAGAACTACTTCATGGCTCTGCTGACAACAAAGATATTTCTGGATAGTCCAGTAGGTGCTAATCACCTCTAGAAAATCAGCCTGTTGAAATCTCCCCTTGACTGACCCCAAAACTGTAGAAATCGTGAAAGCCATTAGTCACTTTTGACAGTGAATACCTTAGATCCTGAGATAAAAGAGTTCCTGACAATTTTTGAAGGCATTTTGGTATAGTACTTCTGGCCAAAACTTTCCTGATGAAAAATTATCCAAGATTGCCTTTGTTACACCCAGTCGGAAAGATGATTGGATTTTAGTGTGTTTATAGGCTTTATGAATATCAGTATTTTAACGGTGTGTAAGTAGTTACCTACAGAACCTTGTTCATAACCATTAAAGCATACCAAAATGCTGTCTGTGATATAGAAACAAGATAAAGAATCATTATTACATTTTCACTTTTTAGAAACCACAGATAAATTTCCCTTTATTTTAACAATACTAACTGTCTATTGGGTTTGAATGAGAATATTTTGTCTATGCATATGTTCATTTCTGTGAGGGGTGAATTAAGCCCTGGGAACAAAATATAAAAACCATACTTATTGGGCCATTCCTTTTACTGGTGACAGTGCTGTGATGAACCTTCCTCTCTGGTAAATTGTTCTGCAACAGATTAAAGAGTGAACTTAAAAAAGTTTTTTTTTTCTTAACTGTGTATGTATAGACTAATAGATATGTTTTTAATAGGTCATGAAGATCTGACCAAAATTCATTAAAAATTACATAAATAAAAATGGACTGCATCAAAAGCATCTAAAATGCATTTTTCTAAAATGCAGTAGGCTTAATCCCTAAATTATAGTTATTGGTTTGCTTTTTATATGTATGAATTTTATATACATATATACCTAAAAATGAATCTTTGGTGCAGGACAATTACACAAGGTCAGGATGATGAAAGGGTTATTATGACTCAGTTTTAGTGTACCTATTCAGATTTTGAAAATCTGCTTTTGTATATTCATTTGTATTTAATATAAGTTGAGAAAGAGATGACCTTTGCAGAATAGCCAGCTTAATGAAGAACGAAAGAAATCTCATGTAAGAATGGTTTTTATTAACCTTCCAAGTCACATTCTAAAAAATAGCTTTGGTCTGTTTATGGACTTATTTCCATCTCATCTGGTTATATATATACAATAAAATAATTGTTAGAAGTTAAGACTCTGTAATTATAATACTTATGATCATTGCACTAGTTATGAAATCAAAGCATGGCCAAGCAAGAAAATGAAGAGGTCAAGAATGGAAATTAACCTAATGTACTTCTATGAAGAAAGGCACATCTCTGCAAACTGTTTTTGCTGCCACTTACTGTTCTTCTGGATTTTAATTTGCCTTTAAGAACCTCTTCAGGAGTTAGAATCATAGATTCATGGAATTTTTTGGGTTGGAAGGTAAAGATATCTAGTTCCAACCCACCTGCCATGTTTAGGGTCACCTTCCACCAGACCTGGTTGCTCAGACCTTCATCCAGACTGGCCTTGAACAGGGCTCCAGGGATGGGGCATCCACAGCTTCTCTGATCAACCTATTCCAGTACCTCACCACCCTCACAGCAAAGAAATTCCTCTTCATATATTATCTAAACCCACTCTCTTTCAGTTTGAAACCTCTTGTCTTGTTGTCGTTATACGGCCTTATAAAAAGTCCTTCTCCATTATTTTTACAAGCCTCCTTTAAGTATTGAAGAGTCACAATTATGTCACCATGAAGCCTTCTCTTTTCCAGGCTGAAGAAATCCAATTCTCTCAGCCTTTCCTTGTATGAGAGGTGCTCCATCCATCTGATCATCTTGGGAGCCTCTGGACTTCCTCCAACTGTTCCATGTCCTTCCTGTGCTGGGATCCCAAAGCTGGACACAGCTCTGCAGGTGGGGTCCCACCAGAGCAGAGCAGAGGGGCAGAATCCCTTCCCTCACCCTGCTGCCCATGCTGCTTTGGATGGCATCCTGTCCTTCAGATGTGTCAAACTTCCCATAGCATAATCAGCTTAGGTGAATACTAGGGTGAAGAGACATGGAATAACCACTTTGTAGGACAACATGTTCAGTATGTAGTACCTG
The DNA here is from genome assembly GCA_013400175.1 of Phainopepla nitens. NCBI lineage: Eukaryota > Metazoa > Chordata > Aves > Passeriformes > Bombycillidae > Phainopepla > Phainopepla nitens. The sequence goes on along the minus strand of VXBQ01004624.1, from coordinate 301,119 downwards.
AACAGAAGTACTTGCTTTTAACACTCATGTTCATGAGCAACAAGATCTAAAAGTGATTTAATCACAGTCTGCTTCTATGTGAAGAAGAAAAATTTGGAAAGAGCTATAAACGTTTAAGAAAAACAAGCAAGTTCTGAAATTCAGGGGAGCTTATTTTCTGTTGCAGTGGAAACAATTAACCATTGGAGCTGCCCAATGGTTATCATATGTTGTTGCTAACCAGAAAAGTTTAAAACAGACCAGGCATTTTACTGTGACACTGGTGCAAGCTAAATGTTATTTTTATAACTTCATACAAGAAAACTCAATAGAAGGAATATCCCAGCAAGTGAGGCTTTCACCCTCCATTCCCAGGGCTTAATTGATCCATCATGGATGTGAGGAGAAATAGCTCTTTATGTAGAAATAGCTTTGGATCATCCTCAAATTATGAAAAAAAGTGCTTAATTCTTGGCCTAGGGAATGGGATGCTGATTATCAGTCATCTTAGGGAACAGACCATGACATCCAGTTGTGCACCTTGACAAGAGAAAGCAACCAGGCAGGCTCCCAGCTCTGGCCAGCTGCTGGTTGTGTGGCTGCTGGCAGGGCTTGCCCCCTCACTCTGTGTAACACCAGCTGTTTATCAAAAGTCCTTGGAGAAGGCACTGGAGGAATTTTGATCAGCTTTCCAAGACATAACAGAGTTGTTTGCTGCACTGTTGTTTGCAGTTGTTTTCTTCTCTACCACACAGTGACTTTCCTAATGTCTGTAACATTTTATGTTTAAGCTTCCTACGTGTTTCAACCAGATTTAAGTATCAATATTTTTTCTACTCATTTTAATTTTCCTTTTATTCTATCATCTTGAATGGATAGAGCTGGGCAGCCAGGGAATGGGGACTCCTGGGCTTTGACTCAAGTGTAAGACCTTAATCCACCACAGAATTATGAGTGAACTGTATGAGTTTTAAGAATTAATTTCCTCCCCTGTCTCTTTCTTTTCTTTCCTTTTGTTCTGTTGTTATGGGTTTATTTGTTTACTTATTTGTTTATTTTTTAACTTTATCATTTTAAGCTCTAAGTTCTCCAGGACAGATTTTTTTTCTCTGTGTGTTTGTAGATAACCAATATATTTCAACTCCAATTTCATTTGGCATCTCCTTTTACAACTGTAGCATCGTTGTTATTAACTAACCTATCTTTATGAAGACACTCACTGCCTTTTGATAGTTTTCTACTTCTTAACCCCTCTGCTCTCCTTGTAGATAATAGCATTACTGGTCAGTACAAAAACTAAGAAAACTTAGACAAGAAAAGCTCCAAAACTTAGGGACTGCTCAGTCTGTTAACAGGCTGAAAACCCTCTTTAACATTGACCCAGTTTCTAGTCACCTTATCTTCTATACAGATTATTTTGGTAAAAGTTGCCTATTTTTATCAATTTAGCAGCTGTCTTTTATGTGCAGTTGAGATTTGAAGAGTACTAAGCCATGCCATGTACTACTACAGATCTTTAATATTAAAGACAAGTTCATAGAATCATAAACCCATAGAATGGTTTGGGTCGTAGGAGACATCAAAGATCATCTGCCCTTGAGTGCCCTGTGGGCGGGGACACCTTCCACCAGACCAGGTTGCTCAAAGCCCCATCCCACCCGCCTTGAGCACTTCCAGGCATGGGGCATCCACAGCTTCTCTGGAACTGTGTTCCAGTACCTTACCACTCTCACAGTACAGCATTTCTTCCTAATGTCTGATCTAAATCTACCAAACCCCTTTGTTCTATCACGACATGCCCTTATAAAATGTTCCATTCCTTCTGTGGAGCAGCTGTGCTCAATAGGCAAAAAGGATTTCAACAAGCAAGAAAGATAAACACTACCCAAACTCATGATAAATGCTACCCTTTCCCCAAAATACAGAGTTTAACATGTAGGGAAAACAAGCAGATACAGACAAAATCACAGAAGCAGTGCAACGTTTGTCTCCAGCAATGACACAGCACGAATCACTCCCAATCAAGCTCAGATTCTCCTGTCCCAGGTCGCAGCATGACAAATAGGGCTGCACTAGCAAACCCTCCCTAGGACTTACTCACAAGTCTTTTGACAGATTTTTCACTTTCTTGCTGGAAATAACAGACTGTTCTGTCTATCATCCATTCTAATTCCTTCATAATATTAATCAGTCAACAGCAACTGCTGGCAGCAGAGTAGCAATAGATGGGGAGTAGAAACTCACTGCTGGAAGGTGTGCTGGATGCCCACTTCTCTAATGAGGTGATTGACTCCAACTGCTTCACTGAATGAACCCACAAACAAGTGGCACTCCAACAGCAGCAGAAGCAGCACAAATGCACTTGTGAATGCATTTCAGCATTCACACTTGGCCTTTCTCCCTTCTGCATTTATTATTCCATTATTACAGAAAGTCACTTTGCCTATAAAATATTTTGCCCGGCTGTCACATTTTATTTTGCATATTTCTTGAGGAGTGTAATGCTCATGGCTGAAAATGCCTGTCCCTGCCAAAAAAATTCATGATGCTTCAGAGCTGGTTAAAAAGAACTTTTTAAAGCATCCTAACCTTTGAGCACACATTCTTTAGATAGCACAGTATCCTACATAATGTCCATTTAGAATAAACATATACAAAAACTGGGTGGCAACTTCCCAAACAACTCAATTCAATGCATGCAATTCCTCAGAGAGGTGGAAAGACACTAAGTCTTATGTACTGTTCACATCATTGTTGGACTATACTGATTTAGAGGAACTCTGAAAAGCCCAGGAAAAGGTCTTGTAGGTAACACTGTGTCCTGTTATAAACTGGTGAAGGTGATTCACTATTCTTACTCCCTCATGTTTTAATATGGTTCTCCTAAGTACTTACATCTTTCATAACTCCTGTTGTTTTTTCCCTTTTCTGTCCTCCTTTTATTCAACGGCTCAAAGCACTGTTTGCTTTTATTGTCAAGGCCTTGAAGTTAGAACTTTCATATATATTTTTCATTGCTAATACATTGCGGTTGCTGCATTACATCTTTTCTACTTAATATTTTTATGTACCTCTCAACATTTTTCCATGTTCCTTTCCCGGCTGCTTTACCTGGTCTAAGCAAGGCCATCCTTTAGCAAGGCTTTGGGGTAGGTTTCCTTCCTAGATGACAGTGATAAGGGTGGAGAGGAGGACAAGGGGCAGGTAGGGCTTGGTCGGTCAGACTGGTACAGACAAGGAAGCAGCAGCCTCGGTCCACAGCCTGGCATTTAAAGATAAATTGCAAATGGGTATTTACAATTATTTATGAGCTGCTGTATCTGTGTGGCAAATGCTCTTTGCTGTGAAGCTTGTAATCCCTGGCAAAGGGCAAGGCAGATGACTGGAGGCTGCAGTCCCTCAAATGACTGGCCTGACCTGAACCAGCAGAGTTTGAATCCAAGGTTTTCATCTGGAGAGTTACCACCATCCTGTGAATGTCACAAGTTCAGTTTCCAAGCCTGAGGTCAGAGGCAGGAGAATGATCTATTTGCTGAAGTGTGGTTTTAAGTCGTCAACAACTCTTCACATATTCCTATCAAACTTGGTGGATACTTGGGGTTAAAACACTGTTTTGTTAAAAAGAGGAAATTTTTAGTCTGGCACTTCTAAATGAAAAAACAGGGCAAAGCTTGTGACCTTTCAAGACGTAAGATATCTAAAATTCCTGGTTTTTAAAACAATGCAGAAATTTAAATATATTATTTAATACAAAATAAAATGAGGTACCAGAAGATCATTTTTGTACCACAAAAAAAGTTTTTAAAAATGAAAATGTTTATGTTAAAATATTTATGAAAAGTAAATAAATTTAAATTTAATTAAAAATAAAATATTTTTCAAATCAACACGAAAACATCCAGAGCATGGGAAATATTTTCCTGTTCAACTAACAAACCAACAGACTCTGTACGGTGAATGTCTAACTCACACCCTTCTTAAAGGCTTAACAGTAAAAGGACTGAACAACTGCGGCTCCTACTCAAGTTGGACATTTAGTATTTATAAGCCAATAGAATCATCTAGTTGTGCAGCAATTGTGGGGGAAAAAAAAAATCAAGCCCTTAATTTGTCACAAGTGCATAAGTGGTGGTAGAAGTGCTTAACTTTACACCCCCTTGCTTGAAAGCATTGACTGCTACAAAAGGATTGCAATTCTCCTGCCTTGCAGGGAGCCTCAATTCCTGCCCGAGGATACAAGATGCCCCTGCTGTCTTCTCAATCTAAATTGGGGGAAAAAAATGTGTCCTCTTAGGTCCCAAGGACTAATTAGTCACTGCTTGTAAAACTCTCTGAAGGTGAAAAGTGTATCTAAGCTTTACCATGACAGATGGCTGTGCTTTAATTTTAAAGGTTTTCTTTAAAAAAGCTGTTTTGTGGAAGCACTTTGTCTCTTCACTGTCCACTAGTGCAGATGATTCATTTTGAACTGGTGTACAGATGGGGGAACAGGATGGCCAAAACCTCTGTTCTGGCTGTGAGCATTCAGAGAGAAGAACCTTAAATATTGATTGACTTTATGAACCAGAGTTCCCTGCTGTCTTGCTGTAGTGTAAAATATCATAAAATGCTGCCAATTCTGCTTCTCTCTTCTCCTTCCCATCTGTGATAGTTTTACAGAATATCTTCCCAAAAATAAATTAAGTGTAAGACCTCTGGAGAATGGAATGGTCTGTGTGTCACTGAAAGTAGTGTACTACACCATGTTCCCACACGTGTCCTCATGCCCTGTTGCAATTAGCATCTTGCACAGATCCTTGAACATATGTTTGCTTTGTCATCCTGTGGAATATTCCACTACACAACACTACAGCAAGCTGTCAAAGTCTTTGCTGAAAGAAATAATGACTAATGATTTATGCTAAAATCAGCACTGCAATACTCTGCTGCAAAAATTGCTGTGGTGTAAAAACAGCAAGAAGACAGCTCACAAGGTTTTGCTGATTGTTTCCTAAGGAATGGAACAGAATTGATAAGCCATAGTCTCATGCAGTGCATTTTTTATGGAAGAATCCAGAGGGAGAGAATACAAAAAATGCCGGAAGGATTTTGCAGGCTGACCTTGCTAACCATATCAAGCCTTCCCACCAGAACTACTCAGAACAACAGCACTTTCCAAGGGACAATATTATAGAGTCCAGATTACTCCTACGGATATCAGTACAGTACACTCATTGATAAGCTGTAATATAAACCTTCTAAAGGAAATTATGTGTTTTTTTAAAAAAACTCATAAATAACTGACAATTCTCCCACAAACAGATTTTCAATGGTGCTGTTTCCTGTGAAATTTTCCCCCTCCCAGATTTTTTAGCTGGCAAAATTCTAGAAAGCTTGATCATGCTAGAGATTATTTGGATTTTGGTTTGCTTTTCTTCCCTTCTTCCCCACAGTTTTTGTCATAATATATATGCATGTTAGGTACATTCGTGTTGCAAATAGCTCCTAGTCATGGCTATATCATTGAGTTAGACATATTCCCTGGCATTTGGAGGATGGCAGCTGATCTGATGTGTGAGCTTGACTCCTTTTTTTATTTCTTTTCCATGGGAAAAATGGCACCTACAGGCCTGGTGATGAGTTCAGCAGAGAAAGGATAAGGAGCTTTCTGCAAGAAGCATTAGGTCAGCAACTCTACCATGTCTAACTTCTACCAAGTTGGAAAGCTGCTGTGGAAACTCCCTGCTTTCTTTCAGCAAGAAGCTGGACTCTTCCAACCTTTATGTTTCCTTCTGACAAATGTTCACCTGCTTCCTCTGTAGCATGTAGGATCTGCCATGCCTCAAAAAGGACCTTCTCAGGTGGCAGCTCCCACTCTTCAATATCAGGTTGCACTAGAGGCATGGGGTGCTCAAGCCTTAGCCTGAATTGCTTCATTGGACTTAAAATTTTGATGTGGCTGAAGTTTTCTCTGCACCTAGCTGTTTGCCTATTGCTCTAAGTGAGTTTGGAAAAAATACTGACAATCAAAAGAAAACTAACTTGCTTTGCTGTGATGTTAACCAGAATTGAGCCATCACATAAGGTTTGTCCGTATCCATATTTGTTCTGATGCTGGCCTAATCATCTATATCTTACTTTTAGCTCTGACTTCATGTTGTGTCTTGTACCATTAGTCAAAGATTTCAGTAATTGCAACTTTTTCTTTTCATTAGAAAGAGATACTAAAGCAAAATCTGGTATCTTTGATGCAGACTCGCCAATTTACAGAGGATGTGACTAAACCACATTTCCTTTATTATAGCAGAAATCAAACAACAGCAGAAGTTGATGGACTACATGACTTTGTTCATCTATACTTAGTCCAAAATTTTCTTTGTATGTTTTGCTCAGTGCTCCAACTATGTTAATTGGGCTTCTCTATCACTACTTTGATGTGTCCTGCTAGTCATAAATTTAACTGTCTTCCAGTGAGCACCTCAGTACCACTCCCTACTCTTCTATTGCTTCTCCCTGGAAATCTCCTCAGATGGAAGAGATGAATGGAGTGAAGTCAGCCTGTTTAATGTTGGTCTTTTGAACAGTATTTGGTGCCCACTAACTACTTCTTAACTGTCCTGTAGCTGGTTCTTGGTATTTTTAAGATCTGTTTCATCATGGAGATGATTTAAAAGC
>VXBQ01004624.1:247613-294438 GCA_013400175.1 Phainopepla nitens | reverse complement strand
TTTTCTGCTGTGGCTTTCTCTCTTGGCACACCCTGAGGGGCAAAGAACATCTTCCAGAGAAACATTTCAGTCTATTAATTAATGAAATTAAAGCCACTTTGGGAGTCCCCTCAAAATGTTGAACCTCTTTCTTGCTCAGTACATTGGCCCACTGTCTTGATAGAACTATTCATAATAGTGTGACAGCAGTTTTCCCTTTTGCTCATGCACGCACCTCTAAATATTGTTCCTCTCACTAGGCTGTTCTTTATGTTCATTTGAATCACTTATCTTGTTGCTTTAGCAGCCATCAGGTCATCTTATTCTTTTCCTTAGGAACCACATTTGTTCAAGACTGTGTTTTAGAATCATATCGCAAGGGGGCTTATTTTATCTCAGAAAGGTCGCAGCTCTGTCACCCCCTTCCTTCCCATTTTTTTGCCACTTATCATCAAAAGGTTGTTTTGACAAGAGCTTTGGGTTTTTTTCTCCCAGGCTCTTCCTTCCCATGACTTGGCACCGTCCCACTACATAAACTCACGGATTCTGACACTGACAGTCATCAGTAAAACAGCAAGATGCGGGCATCACAACTCAAAATCCATCTGAGTCCTGTCTACACAGCAGATAAAATGCATCTTTTTGTTCATCCTACACATGGGTAGGAGCTCTGTGCTCAATGTTGATGAGTTCTCCAAGCTGCCATTTGAGTATAGCAGAGCAAATTCTTTCTAATATGGGAATCCACTGGCAGTTGCTTGTTTCTTTGGTGCTCTGAACAGTTCTTCCACAAGAGATCAAACCAATCACCCCAGTCAGGGATGCTTTCTGGCACCAGGTGCTTTGTGAAAGATCATTGCTTATTTGCTCTCCCGGACAGCTTGTGCACTCACAGGATTGCAGCGTCTACATGAAGTATATAATGGCTTTTAGAGGGATTTTTTGCACCATCAAGCACTGCAAACATTGCTTCCTGGCAGTTAGGAACACGTGAGCAGCACAGGTACCATCTCCTCCCATTGCTCACCTTGACATCTTGCCCATGGCAGATCTGGGGCAATCAGTAGCTCTAACCAAAGCAGAAGAGCAGCTTACTCTGGAGTGTATCTGTCATATACACAGACAGCTTCATTCCCTCATTTCCTGTCATTCTCCACTGGGAATAAACAAAAATTTATGATTTTGTTTCCAGAAAACCTAAACAGTCCCCTCACTGGCTTCAGCCCCACATATAGTTTAGAATAATGCCTTAGACACATGAGCAGGAGAAACCAGAAAAACTTTTGTCAGGCAGAACAAGAAGAGACTTTGTATTGTAACCCCTCATTCCTGAGTATGTCTTTTAAACTTAGACCAAAAAAAACCACCTATGTCTATGCTTCCCAGGACAAGCAAACAATTCTAGGGACCATCCCTCAGTTCAGTGCCTTCAAAACTGTCCTTTTTCCCCTTTTTAAGCTGTTAATATAGCCTATTACAAGCCGTACTTTGGAAAAAATTAAGTTGCTAAAGCACTTTAAAAGTGTTTTTTCAGGGAATGACTCTGGCTCTTTTTGCTTTCTATAATCACAATATCAAAACAATGTCTGCTAAAAATACAGGCAGCTAAAAAAGGTGGGAAGATTGTGTCCACATTGGTTTGTATCACACAGTTTGATGCAGTTTTTGCTGCAGAATGAGACCAGCTGTGCTGTAATTAACAGAGAGTCTGGTACAGAGAAGGTGGTCATTTGTTCTTGGAAATCGTTGGTGTTTTGGGTCGGTAGTTTGGGTTTTTTTTCCCTAGAGATGGACTAAGCAAACACTTGCTAGACATTTGTTCTTTTGTGGTGTACCATTATTAGCATGTGTTGTTACAGGTTTTCCACTCATTGCAAGATAGACCTTCATAAATAAAAAGAGGGACCCTGAAGGCTCTCTGTGAAATATGAAGGTGTTGAAAGATCTATTTTCACCCCTTCAGAAGAGTTTACAAATAAGTCAAATAGCTTTTTTTTTTTTTTTGACAGATGGTGAGACTGAAAATAAAAATAACTACTGCTTGTTAGGATCACTAGGAGGAAGGGGCTTCTGAACAGTTTTTGAGGGTGCAGACAACCTGTCGTGGAGTACTAAAAACAGATCACTGAATGGATCTGGTGAGGATGAGGAAACCTAATTATTTGCTGTGATTAGTTGCCTCCCAAGATGAAGAGGCTGGATGCTGGAGTGGCGTGGCTCAGCCGCCACCCATTAAAATCAAGAGGCCTCAAGTGGTTTTCTCCAGCTGGGGGTCTTGGCTGCCTGCTGCAATCATGGGTCTGAGACAGACCTGTTTGATGTGGGATGTCATACACACTGTCTCTGTCTAACGTAGTTTGGTTACACACACTTACACGAAAAACAGAACACCAGTACAGTTCCATAGGATCAGAAAAACTTCATTATTCCCAAACTTCACTGAACAATGTCTGGGGTCCTTTCTATGGATTTCTTTTCAAAGAATTGACAGAATGCACATTAAACCTAAACCATACAATATGTAATCAAAAGCATCACATTTTTGCAGCAGTTCAATTCTGGAGTTTCTGAAAACAGTATATTTTTTCCAACCCAGTATGCTCACAGCACGTAGATATATTATCTCTACAGAGTACCAATTTCTCTCTACAGTTTGCTCTCAAGAACCTTTTAGAATGTTTTCCCTAGGTGATGAGCAGTTCAGAACTAGTTTCTTTTGAGGTGTTACATTTAGTCATCTCTTTGTGTGAGATAGAAAAGAGACCTTAAATGAAATACTCTTGAGAAGAGTTCTGGAAAAGGCAGGAGGAAAAAAAATAATCAGGATCTGAAAACAAGGGGACATAAAGGCCAGAAGTGGCTATTTGATTTTAGCAAGGTTACTGGGGACAAAAAGAAGCTAAGCAAGCTTCATTTTTTCTGCAAAGCAAACCACAGAAAAACAATTGTTAGGCACAATGTGATTCGTAGGACAAGGACTCAGGTTGTATGTCTGCTTACCTGGGGTAAGATTCAAAATCTTTTCACCTTGCATTTGAGGCAGCTGCTCCCTCAGTCCTGTTGCATTTGGTATAAATTTGGGGTGATCTCATAATTGACTCAGTCTCCTAATCATGCTTGTCACAGATGGGTGCTGCTGAAAACAGTTAGTAATTAATTTACAGAAGATCAGGAATAGTGGAAAAACATTACTCATACAATTAAAACTACTGGCTTTGCTGGCTCTGAAATCAAAACCGCTTGTTAAGCAATAGGAAGGGATTTCTGCCCTGTTCTTTTTACCATTAATTTCCTTAGGTAAGAGCATAATCTACAAGTGAGATATATGATCAGATTTTCTGCTAGCTGAAGGGGGTAAGAATCACTCAGAAAGACAAAATTTAAGGCAAGTGTAATCTTTCCCTGAAGGTTCATTGTTTCCCCTGGAGAACGAGCTGTGATGCTCTTAAGATATGGATGACGGAACCCAGGCTTTCACCAAACCAGTAGAAATCTTGTCATTGACTACAGCAGGGCCAGGATTTCCATCTTAATGAAAATGCATTCTCATTTAATAACCTCAACAATAATTCAGTAATGTACTTTAGAGGCCTGCATTTTTAAAACTTGCTTAAGTACCAATCATATCTCCTGAGAGTGGAGCAGCCCTTTTTACAATAGACGGGTTTGGGGCCTGCAGTTCAGATAGAACTTAACGTAGCTGTCTCTTGTGACTTAAAAACAAGAACAAGATAGAACACAGCTGAATTTGGTGCTGATTTGCTCTCATATAAATCAGGAGTTGCTCCACTGGGAGAGAAGGGTATTTTTCTGGGTGTCTCATTTTCATACAGGAGCAGATTTTGGTCTGGTGTCACTGCACATCTCATATGAGCTGCGACAAATTTATGAGTAATGGAATTTTTTTTCTTTGTTAATGCTTGGATAAGTGTACAGTGCTGGATTACACAACGAGAAGCCCTCTTGAGAATGTTCTTGCTTTGTTCCAGCAAAACACAATGTCCCTGGGCGACTCTTGTTTTCATACCATCTTTCACTGTAGAACAAACATGATAATAAACCTGTTGGAATAATAAGCTCCTGGCTGCTGACCAGGAGGTTTTTCCTCAACATGAGTTAGAGGTTTGCTCTGGGCACCAAACCAGAGGGCTATCTACTTTTCCACTGTTCCCCTTTTAACTTACTTTACATTAAAATTTTAAGTCTTATTTTCTTTAAATGAACAAACACAGACATATGCACTACCAAAACACAAACTGGCATTACTCATCCATCATATTAGGGAGTGGAACAAAAAAAATGCACCTTCCTAACATCTATTTTCAGGTTTATCTTGGGGAAATTGTCTGAAATTCTCTATTGCTTATTTGATCCTCGAGGATTAGTGTGATATCTCTTCACTAAACAAAAGTGCATGGAGAAATAGCAGGTTTCATATCACACAGAGCTGAGAAGTTAGAGGAGACTAATCCATGGTTCTGCCTTAAAGACCATCTTTATCTTTTTGTCTGCAGTGGTTTTAGGGTTTCCTTATATACAATCACTAATGGTCCACAAAAAAACAATGATTATTTGCCTGTGTCCCAACTAAAGAAGTGCTGTTATAAATTTCTACATCAGCTGCTTTTCCAAGTCTCATATTATGCAACTTATGATCTCCAGGATCATTCATAAGGATCTGAGAAACTCTAGCCCTGGAAAAATGCAGCTGCCTGGAATACAGCAAGTCTATTTTGCCTCTGTTTACTTTCTTCCCAGGGAGAATAAACTGCAGAGCAGCAACACATCAGTGCAGTTTCCTCCAGCCGTGCTAGTTTACCAAATGTGCACTGTTTGCCAATTTTTGGTCACATTACAATAATTAGCATAGCTGGAGCACCAGAGAGATACTTTGGATTTTGATATTTCATAAAATGAGATGCTACAACAGATGATACCACTACCTTATCCAGCATCTTCCCCTTAGCACCCTCTAGTACAGATGCTTTAGTAGAAAATGGCAAAACTACATAATGCTTTGGAGGAAGGAGCAGTGCTTTACTGCAGTGAGTAGCTCCCTTTTTATACCTGCTACTGATCCTGTACCTCCAAAAATCCAGCTCTTGGTTACCTTAGTTCAGTAATAATTTTCTACAGTCCTGGAGTTAGTCAGCTGTGGAGCACTGCTCACTCAGCTCAGCAGCATACTGTGGCAGTCACTGGGGTATGGAACATCCTTAGAGGGAATTATTCAACTGAAGTAGAAAGGGCAAGAAATACATTGTGGCATGTACCAGTGATAGAGTGAAATTCAGCAGCTCTCCTTCTGTTTATTTGAGAACTCAGTGTTCCTTTTGCAGGGCAGCTGAAATAGTAATGACTATTCAATACTGAGATAATCTTTGATGAATAACCAAACTGTTAATCTGTATCCCTGTGTGTTAATACAGAAATGACAAAATATGTACAGACTGTGGTGTTGTGTAGAACAGCTTATTTCTACAGGAGTCAAAGGAAGGAGGGAAAGGAGCATAAGAGTGCGAATATAATTGGGAATAAATGCTCACTGCATCCTAAAGAGGCCACAGCTCAGTTCACAGAGAGGTAAAGTGCACAATATGTAAAGTATTCAAAAATTTTAAGTCATTCAGTGTCTTGGCTGAGGGTCTACTGAGCTCTCAGAAAAATGCATGCAAATGCTGTATCCCATTGATTTCTTGTGAGAATACTGAATACTGATCCTTTCAGTGGGAAGCAGCAATAACTTAATAATAATGTAATTAGTTGTTTGCAATGACACAGTGTCTTTCCCTCACACATCTCCAAGTGCTGGCTGGTCACTTCAGACCTCACTGCTGCCCTTATCCACAGGAGCCCCTATCACAATGAACAACTTCACCAAAATTAATGCTGAAGGCACAAAGGAGACAGGCAGAGAGAGTGGCTGGCTTTAAGTGTAACAGAAAACTAGTGTGAGTGGGGGTATGTTTATGGTACAAGTTTCAGGGCTAGGAAACAAGGTCCCACTGTAATTACAGACCTTGCCCAAGGCTGCAGAATAAGGCAGTGGCAGAGAGTATGTGGCAGCTCCCACTGCTCAAGTCTGATGCTCATGCTTCATTTTGCTAACAAATACTTTTAGAAACACAAACAGTGATAGTCACATCCCAGGGCACACTTAAATTGCAACGTATTCAGACTGTATGAATGTAAAGATGCTCTTCTATAAACTCCAGTCCAGGACAGTACCAAAGGACACATATTCCCCACAGGGTGCTGCTTTTGATTTCCTTCTGCTACAGGTGCTCTTTGAAAGGACACCTTTTTTATACAAGTTGTCCATAACGGAGTAACCCTTTCCCAACAAGCAGATTTTCTGAGTCATTCATGCTGTGATTTTAACTGCAATCAGATTTGTTTTAGCCTATTTATCCATGAAGTCTTAAACATAACGGAAATAGAGTTATTTTTAATGCAGTGTAAACCAAGATGGAGTGAAGCTTGGTAGGAACAAGCTCAAAACTTTGGAAGGAGCACCGCTTTCAGGCTCTTTTCCCTTCCCATGTACAGAAATAGTATTTCAGCTGTTTCCTAAGGAAAAGCCCTGTGGAATTGCCCTCCAGCTTCATCAGAGTGGCATGCCCCAGCATGACTACACAGTGCCATACTGTCTCTGCTGACTGTCTCCGCCAGCAGTGACTGCTGCTTAGCACTTGGTAGGCAGACTTGTGAGCAAGCAAAGGGCCCAGTCTGCAGGTTCTTTGGAACCTCTTAGCCAAATATGAGGCATCCAAACCATTTTTCAGACCTTGTGCTTACCAGCAAAAGTAAATTTCCAAAGTGTCAAAATAAAGATATTGCAAGACAAATGCATTCTCCCAATGTCAAGATAAAATCATGCAGCAATAGAAATCATGCTGTGTTACAGCAGGAGCTTGTGATAGCACAGGTTGTTGGTATACTGGACAATGAAGCCTCCTACCTTGCAGCCTGAGACCAGCCAGAAAAGCAGAATTCCCTCTTGTTTTTCAGCAGATGCTGCCCTGTGAATTACATGTAGAAAGGGGTGAAATCACAGACCAATATGTTAGGGATAGGGCCAAAAACATGCTCCAAAACAGGATACTGTAAAGGTTAATCCCCATTATGGGCCCCAAAACATCACGATTAGTTCTTCAGGGAGGTTTCAAATAATAATCTCTGCAGAAAAGCACGATAAGATGCTTACCCAGCAAGCCATCCCACATTTATGCAATTTTTCTCCCAGCTTCTCATGGGTCTAAAGTTCAGGGTTAGGAAACACCACGGATAGGTTTGTTGCAGCTTGAAACAAGGATGTCTCAAAGTCAATTTTTCAGATTCTGAGTTTAGCCACTGAGAATTTCTGTCATATCTTTCTGTGTTTGGATGATCAGACCTGCAGCAAGTCTTGAAGAAGTGCTTGGACTTTCACCTCTCTAAACATTTCTTTCTTGCTCAGGCACATGTAACTGTTGAGTATATTTTAAAAATGAGAATAAGTGAAGTTAAATCTTGGAGGATGGGGCTTATTCCACTGTTATTCCAGGGGGTGCATGTGTGTGGGTGGGTGCAGGTGTGTCTAGTAATCACATGATCATAGAGTGGTTTGGATTGGAAGGGACCTCAGATATCATCTATTTCCAACAGCCTCACCATGGAAAGGGGCTTTTCCACTAGACCAAGTTGCTCAAAGCCTCATCCAGCTTGCTCTGGAACATTGTCAAGGATGAATCAACCACAACTTGTCTGGGCAACCTGTTCCAGTGTGTCAGCACCTCATAGCAATTAATTTCTTCCTCATACCCAATCTAAACCTTCTATCAGTTTATCCCTCCCCCTTGTTCTCTCACAACATGCCTTCAGAAAAAGTCCCTCTTCCAGCTCTATTGTAGGCCTCATTCAGGTATTAGAAGGCTGCTCTAAGCTCCCCCTAGAGCTTTCTCTTCTCCAGGCTGAACATCGTCTTGGCCATTCAGTCCACAGATAGAATAAAGTTTGGCTGCTAAAGAGATGAAAAATAATAACTGCATCCTGGTAATTGAGAGAAGTGTGAGGTCAATGTCACAGAACAGAAAAAAGCAAAAAAAAAGCAGTCTAGTTGATTCAGGCAGATCATTCCCAAACAGTGCATGAATAATTGTGTGGTCCACTGAGCTGAATCCTTTGGAGGGTTTCCAAGGAAAACTTTGATGCTATCGGTACATGCTGGTCTGTGGCACTAGTCCATGGAGAAAGAGAGTTTGGGAAAAAGCGTGAGACCTTGTGAACAACGCTTTGTTTTAGTGAGTGGGAAGTAAGAAGAAGGCCTGTTTCCTTTCCTGTCAGATGGCCCTGCATGAGACAATTCATTGTGCTCTCAGTGTTGGCCTGAGCAGCGCTATACTGTTTTCACCTATGGGGCAGGGGCAAATATAACAGCCCATTCCCCTCTGCAAACCCCAGGACCACACCACACCTAGCTCTTGCAAAGAAAAAAATTGCAGTTAAAATCTGGGATGTACTGTGCACAATGATCCTGGCAGGGAGTTCCCAGTACCTCATGGAAGTGCAAGCCACCTTAACAAGTTAATTTCCCGGGAGGAAAGTGCTGGGAAAATTCAATATAGGATAACATCACCAGCCCAGTCTTTACCTGAACCCAGAGAGCAGGGAACTGGCTCTCCCAGAACCTCTGTGCTCGCCTGCCAGAAGGAGAAGGTGCCAAGCGTGAGGTGGAAGAGGAAGCAGATGTGGGAGAGGAGACCAAGCGTGTAAGTCAGCTGAACCACAGCCAGATAAATCCCCAGGCGCCCCACCGCAGGCAACTTCCCTTGGAGAGCAAAGCTGGAGCGTTCTGCTGGAAAATAAAGCCTGTTAAAGAGGCTGTTTATTCTGGTTCACTTCCTATAAGTGACTTGGTAACCTTGGAGTGCGTGTGTTTGCAGTTTGAGTGGCAGGCTGTCGGCACGAGCCCTCACCCTACTGATCCCCACAGGGCACACAGCCCTCAGGAAAGGGGAGCTCAGCCCGTGTTTTTATCTTACTACAAATGGTTGGGACAGGCTGCTCCGTTGGACTGTGCTCCTCAGAAGCTGCACTGAAAGGATATCCTCACTCCTCGTGGGCTCAGTCTGGAAGGAAGAAGTCCCTCAAGAGAACTCCTTTTCTTGCTCAACACTGTACTGCAGCTGAAAGGGAGACGGGAACTCCAGGTCTCAAACAAGACCCAAATGCAGCTGGCAAAGCCTGTCCAAAACCAGCCCCTGAGTTGGCATGGCTTTTTAGTGAGGGGAAAGTCATCAGTAGGATTTGGTCTTCTCCTGAAAAATTACTATTATCTTCAATAAAACACTGGAAGCAAATAGAAGATCACCTTCTGTCAAGCTTCTAATCTCTCCAGAGCATAACTTGTAATCTCCTCCAGAGCCCTTGAAGAACAGGACATATTCCTCCAGGAACACTCTGCATGTTGGAATCACCATGAGACAAATCTGCCCTTGCTCGTGGCTAAAACACAACAGCAAATCCTTCTCTTTTGATCCTGAATCATGACAGACCTTATAATTTTCCTGTTAGTAGGAGAATGGATCTAGGATCACATTTCAGCTGTTAGTAGCCCTAACTACTATTCATCTACTATCTCCTGGTGTTAACAGCACATCACTTGTACATTCATGCTTTGGAATAAATCACACATATGTATGTTCACTATTACTCTAAATTGTTTATCTAAAAACAGGCAACCCATTGTTAGCAGACAGAATTGGTGAAGAGAAGCAGAGTAATTCTTACAATCCAGCTGCATTCTGAGTTCCTTTTCTTTAAAAGGTCAGAATACCCTGAGGAGAAACAAACAGAGTCTGTATGATGTCCTGAAGTGTTCCTTGGAGAAAAGTGAGCCATCCTTCCTTCCCAGTGTATGAGGAGAATGCACAAAGGAATGATCAAGTAGGCTCTCGTCCAAGATGCTCAGATCTTCTGCCCAGTAAAGGCACCACAGATGGGAAGGCTGAAAAGAAGAGTATAGCAACAATACTATTCTGCAGATATCTCTGGCTTTTCACAGGCTGTGAAGTCCATTCAAAACCATCAGAAAAGTCATTTACTTCTCTTCCCTCTAAGAAACTCTCTGGTGGTGGATATCCATGCCACATAATGAGACAGACAAATTTCAGAGACTCAGTGAGAGCCTCAAAGCTGTGTTGGGGGATGTGGGAGCCTTAGCAGGACATAGTGTTTCTCCTTGGGGGCTGAGATCCTTAATATCTGAACTGTAAAGGAGAGGTAAAGCTCCTTTGGATTGCTCCTGGTAAGGAGGACACAGTAGAGGAAGCTGAGCAATACAGGGACCACACGAAAGGAAGAAGCTGGCTAGAAAACAATGTCTCAGAAATTCCTATGGCTGCTTTAGATTTTCAGTTGTTGGGATATAGGCAGAGGATACAGGGCTTCACCTCTTTGCACCAATAAATGTGGGCAGGCTGTGAGTAAATCCTGCCAAGTGTTTGGTGATATGACCTGCACTTTCCACACCAGAGTGGATCTCACATCTCGTTTCACCTGGTATACATAACCACTGCACAGGGCAATGGAGATCATCCTCAGGTGACCAAGTGTCTGATCCCAAAGGGTAATGGGAGTGGGTCAGCACTCTTGGGTTAGCTTGTTCTTTCCAAATATTTTATCTATACCCACAGAAATATCCTTAGCAGCCCCACGCTGGCTTTGTGGGTACATTTCAGTGATTCCTAGTACAAATCTCTGAGCAATATTTTTAGAATTACTTTTCTCTCCTGGCTTTCTAATTAAAATCACATCATAAAAGATGTATATTTCTCTTAAAGCCATAATAATAAATTATCAACATTTCTAATCTCATATTTAATACCCTGCCTGCTTTCCATTCTTTCCACAGCTTATGCTGAGCTGCTTGCCTCCTATTTGCATTTGTGCAAGATTGCAATTTTTTTTTGCAGTAAACTAAGCAGTAATAAATTCCAGAGGCCTTTGCTGTCTGTCCCCGCTCCTCAGTTTCCTCTGGCTCTCAGTTACATTATTCTGTCTTGTGAGGACACAGGAACTGTCATCAATGGCTCAGACCCATTCACCCACGGGGTGTACCTTGCCTCCAACACTTGATTATCCTAGGTTTATAAGAAACATCCCCAGAAGAAATATTTTTACTTCTTTTGATGTTACTCTTATAGACTTAGACATTGCATAAAATCACATCTTTAAGTGTCATTCCTTTAAAAATCCTGAGAA
Organism: Phainopepla nitens; assembly: GCA_013400175.1. NCBI lineage: Eukaryota > Metazoa > Chordata > Aves > Passeriformes > Bombycillidae > Phainopepla > Phainopepla nitens. Next base: position 283,215 of record VXBQ01004624.1, on the reverse strand, counting down.
AGCAATTGCAGCTGGAAAGTCTTCAAATGATGGAGGCCCATCTTTGCTTCCAGTACCTTCTGCTTCTTGTTGTCTGTCCTGGGCTCTAAAGGAGCCCAGCTGCTCACAAGGGCTGTGCTGACAGGTGAGCAGCATCAAGAGAAGAAGCCATCCCAAAGTCATCAACTGTCAGTCAGCTGGATCCGAATGCAATACACAAAATCAAAGGTATCTTAGGTACTAATCTTGTGTCCCTACACACAGCTCTGCACAGTGGACCAAATTCCCAGCTGCACCATCCCACCACACCAAAGCCCATCTCCTCCTGCTGTGGGATCAGGAAGGACAGGAGCAGACTTGTGGCATCATTGGGTGTGGGGAAAGAACATCAAGTATTTCTGCCCATCACTAGTCCTTATATTACTATATTCAAGCAATAACAGCCTTATATGAGTTACGGGCCCTGTAACTTGCCACCTCCTATGTCAAAACTCTTGACTGTAAAGCTCTGGCACTAGCAACTTGCCTCCTGCTACTCTTTCAAGTATTACTCCATGCCTCTGCAACTTTTCTGAGCTAAGAGAGAAAAGGAAAGCATGAATGCCAGGAGTCAAGCATAAAATGCAAAGCTGCAACCCTCACAGGACACCATAACCCTGGAATATCGTCAAGATGCCGTGGATTCATGCCCAGCAAATCAGCCTGACATCCACATGATGACTGGGCTGGGGCTGTACCTCCCATTTTGTGCTCCTCCCCAGAATTCTCTTCTCCTAATTTCTAAACCACAGTTCCCACCTAAATAGGCAGTACTCAGCTTAGACACGCTATGCCTGGTGACTACCAATAACATGCTCTCAGAGGCTGATGGAGTTTCAGACACTTGTTCTCTTATTCCCCTGTTCCCAAGCAGCAACTCATCCTTCAGCACCCAAACATGAGTCAATACAATGTATAGAACAAATCCTGAAACCCATTCATAAAAAAAAAAAAATTACTAAAGCAGTCCACAACCTCCACAACTCTGAACATACAAGTGCAGAGGAAAACACTACTATCCCTGTTAGAGAGGATGCTATTCAGAATCATGTCCTGCAACGGGTTAATAATATTTCAAAGGAAGTGGCAGCAGCTCCACCAATGAAATAATTCAGAGCAAAGCCTACTGAAGTCTCATTAGGGATACCCTGTAACCAGTTTCACACTGGTGTAGTGGCTTCAGTGCCCCACTCTAAGCAAGGAAGCTTGGAAAGGAGAGGGAGAGACATCAGCCCTTTGGGGCCAGCCAACTGAGCCCCAGCTGCTGATAAAATTCCCTCTGGCAGAGGTCCTCTGACCACAGCCTGGCCAGAGAGCCACACTTGCCACTGGCACTGAGCCCACCCTAGCTTGGCCAGCCAGGGACATGCTTCTCCTGCCGCTGCGCCTGTGGAGGAGTGAGAAGGAAAGCATGCCAACTCATGACTCACAAAAGATAAAAACTCGGTGAATATCAACATTAGGGAAGCCTCTGACACTGGAAAGGACTTGATCATTGCCAAGTTGATTTATCACACAACGTAGTTGTTTTATAGCTCCCGCTTCACTCACTCATTAGAACCTGTGTGAACTGATGCTTCATGGTTAGAAGTGTATGCACGTATTTTCATTTTCCCTTACAATTCAGCTTGTTTGAAGATCTTGTGATTTTTCAGTTTCTTCCTGCTAAAAGTGCATGTTTATAACATGGGCTAGATGGCCCTTGAAGAAACTATCATCACCTTGACTGCAGTCCCATCCACATTTAAAAATCTTTAAATAAAGCTAAACAAAACACCACGAAACCATTGCTTCTCCTCCCTCAGCTTCTGCTTTCTGAAGAAGCATACTCATTTTTTTTCTGCTGAAAATAAGGAATGCAGGGGATCTTAGTCACTGTCTTTCTTTTTTTTCCAACCCAAACTGCCTCAGTCTATTTGCTCAACTGCTTGGAAGCAACAGTTGCTAAAAAATTAGACAATTTGTAAAAGAAGAAATTATCTGTTCTGCTTGCTACCCCACTGGGATTCAGAACATTCCCTGCTCTTCAGTGGGCTATATATTTTAGCATGGAATTGAAAAAAAAAAAAAAAAGGAAAATAAAATGTTGTTTGCCAGGTGTTATTCAGCAGTGCTGGGCAATTGAATCGACTTGGATCCCAAAAAGTGCTGCAGAAATGAACACTGTGAAAGAGCCCTGAGCATGTCAACCTGCCTCTGACACATGTATAGAGGCAAACATTAATGTCTGTCAAAAGCCACATAGGAGTATTTTTACAGCAAAGTAGCAGCAGTCCTCTGAGCCTTTTGCACTCTATACTTAAAAAAAAAAATCAATTTTCTTTGCAGAGTGGTGGAAACCACTCCTCCTCCCCTTGGGGTTTTGTCTGTGGTGGATTTAGCTCTGCCTTTGTTCCTTGAATAGAAGGCTCTGAGTTCAAGCATACAGCGGAGGAAAGGAAAGACCTTTGAAACACCAGCCCACAGCACCCTTGAACAGCACTGATGGATCATGGAAAGCCTACAGCAAAAGGCCTCTCTTCACATTCCCCTGCCCTTTGGGAACACTTCTCCTCAGCAAAGCTGGGTGCTTTTCAAGGGTTAATTAAGGCTGCAATTCCCCTGCAAGACAGACGAAGGTCACCTGGGAAGAAAGGCAACCTACTTATTTTCTCATTCCAGATACCTCTTTGTACAAAATTCTTCTTTCTTTGGTTACTTATTTAACGAAATATCCCAATTTCTTCTGGTTTTAAATTTGTTTTGTTTCCCCCCCCCTTTTTATTTTTTTTTTCTTTCTACTCTCGGTTATTTCTGATAGTTGCCAGCCAATATCTGGGTTGTACACAGCTCCCACCACAGTTTCCACTGCCCAGGGAGCCATGTGGGTCACACAGCAAATAACACTATTCTGCAGCCTGAACTTTGGGTGAAAACTTGGTCTAGAAGAAGAAAGGAACTAGTCAGACTTTAGGATCTTCACAGATTTGGGCCCCTGGCTTTCAAAGGCAGCTGTTTGGTTTTGATTGTTGAGTATGCCATACCCTTTCTGACCCATACCTTCAAAAATCACAGAGCTCCCGACTGCTAGAAAATCATGCTCCTGCATAGCAGCCCGAGCTCTGTGCACAAACACTTTGACAGCCTCAGATGTTATTTTTAAAAATCTTTATCTTTGTGTGGTCGTGTACCACATACCAGAAAGGAGATTCATGTGGTCAGAGCTGAGTGAGCTCCCCTGTAGCTCTGGAGGGGGGTTAATCTCACCTCTTCTCTGCAGCAAACATACCTCTGCCAGCAGCTGCTGTTTAAAAGCAGCATCCCAGACTTTCCCACCTGGGAGACACACTGGCCAGTTCAATTGTTTAATTAAAATGGCTTTAATGGCCCAATGGTTTATGGTGTTGTTTTTTTTTTTTTTTTATTTCTCCTTTGTTGTAAAGGGTCATTTTGCACACAAGGAAGAAGTTTTGAAAGGCTTCAAATAAACTCTAGTTGAAGCCATATGGGAAATGTTAAATGACATGTCAAAATATCACTCCTGTTCACTTAAGCGAAGTTGGTTTGTACTTTAATTTCCTTTATGCCTTAAACCCCTTTCATGATCAGTTTTCCTCAGTGTCCAGACCCCTCAGTGTCTACATTTTGACTGCATTTCATATTAACTGCAAAATACTATAGGACAAAAGCATGGGTTGCCCTCTGCTCTGTTATATGCTGTTTTATTATTCAGCTCTCAGATAACCAAATATCTATGAGCTGCAAGCACTACATCTTAAAAACAGTTTGCAAAAAAGTCAGTGACAGGACACAGCTGGTTGTAATTTAATGACTACAGAGTATTAAGAATAGAAACAATTTCAGAATGCACCAAAATAGCTAGAAATATAAGACCCTTGGCTGACTTAAAGCCTAGCAGTCTCTGTGTGACTGTGCGAGGGGGATGAATAGAGCAGCTCTCTAAGATCCTTTAATTCCAACAAGCAATTGGCAACCACGCTTTAACCTGCTGATGCAAAGTCCTCTTGGCTTTGCCTTTTATCCTGGCTTTTAAGATAGATCTACCCAAGACCTGGCTCACATATGCTCTACTCTGAGTTTATTTCCTGTAGGGTTTTATTACTGTCAGTTGCTCTTGCTGCTGCTTCAGAGGCAAATTCAGATATTGAATGCAGTTAGCTTTAGCTTTGAAGCTGAACAAAGCTCCATGCAGATGTTTGACAGGAAAGAGAGTCTTGGATTCCTAACAATTTTCATTTCTGATGGCTAAGGAAGTTTGTGAACAAATATGAATGGTGCAAATGGAATACACAAGGGACAGAAAACCACAGGACGATTCCCCTGGTACTCAAGATTGATACGTATGCATCTCTTTTTCAGTTTAAGTTTTCCCATCAATAAATGCATTTATTGTTTCAAATTCCATATAAAAAAACGTCACAAATAGAAGATTTTGAATATTGAATTCATCTATGTACTTTCTGTATTGTTTGCACACATTACTTTTTCTCAGGGCACAAAAAGAAAAGAGCTAAAACACCCCAAACAACTTCCACATCCCAAATCCTTACCTAACTGGTAATGAACTTCAGCCTTCCTAGCCTTTAGCTGTACATGTTCTGAGTGCCAGCCTCTTAGGAAGGTGTGGTGTTCCCTCCAAAAATTCCCTTCTTAGCTCTGAGACAAACCTCCTACCAGTCACAGTTGACAGGAATAAGGGTGTAAAAGCCTCCCTCCTCCACTGGGCTATGTTTTCCCCAGAGGAGAGCAAGTAGCCACATAATTTTCCAGGGTACAGTATCAAAATGGAACTCTGGGGGTAGCAAAGTGAGTTTGATTTGTGTGAATAGGGCACAGTCACTATCCTAATCTGGAACTCACTGGCTATAAACATATGCAAAGACACAGCCGCAGCTGCACATCTGTGTATGAAGTCAACACAAGGCAAAGCATTTGGTGACCAGCCTTTTGTTTCTGATAGTTTGAAAATACGACTTTTATAGCCAGATTTGTTTTGTTCTCTTAGACTTGAGTACTTCCTGTACATTTTCCCCCTCATCTACTCAAACCAGGAGTGAATAAGGGCAAACCATGGTACTGATTTCCTGTGTAAGATAGTGTGGGACAGGTAGAGAAATACTTCAGGGCTCCCTAATTTGTGAAGAATCCTAGAACATTCTCTGGTCTTACCCATGGATCAAGGTGAGCAGCTCCAGGGCAATCCACTTCCACATCATGTTGAAAAAGGGACAAGTTGCTGGGGCTGAAAGCTAGGCCAGAAAAGCAATCGTTTGTAAAAGGTATTTTACAGGCCAGAAAACCAAAAGGAAAAACACTAGTGGAAACCAACAACGAAAACTCATTATTACTTCTACTTTACTGACTTTTATTTTATGAAAAATATGTGCATTGCACATCTGTACAAAAAAAAAGTAAGTTTTTTAATGTATATAAAAAACCAATCTATGAGCAGTTTTATGGCAGAATGAAATTCTCTATGGTGTTTGTTTCTCAGTGACTTATCCTGGAGAGGTCAGTGCCACCATGGTGCACAGCAGAATCTGCCATGCTAGAATCTAACTTTGCTTCTCCCAAAAGAGCCACTAGGTAGAATGCCCAGCTTGTTTTTTTTCCTGTCAGATCATTTTTTGAAGCCTGTTTGTACCCAAGATATATTTACCAACATCTGTAATTGTCTGAAACCTGCAGCTTATGAACTAAACTGACATTTTTGTCTGCATAGAAACCTTTCTCTTGTGGTCCCCTGTGAAGCTGGCAGCAAGACATGCCTTGAGATGGCCAGGCAGCAATGGAGGCAGCCCAAGAACAGGTCAGGTCCTGCTGTTTGGGAAATTAGTGTGGAGAGAGCAGGTGACGATGGATAATTATGAGGAGAACAGTGAAATGGAAAGACAAAGAGGGTAACAGAGATAACAAAGAGAAGTAGATTGAAACTGAGATCAAGTCATGCTGAGGAAGCAGATGGAGGTAAAAGTCAGCAGGGCCAGGTCTGAAAATACCAAGTAAAAAAAAAAAGCAGAAAGACATCTGAATAATTAGAAGACTCATTATAACAAGTGATCAATTAAAGTGCAGAAGTGAGTTCTCACTTCCTAAACTCTGGTCCATGGCTAAACTATCAATAAATCCAGTGGAATTGTTATTGGTTTCAATGGTATTAATCTTTCTATTTAAAAAAAAAATACAAAATTGTCTTTCACCTTTACATTCTGAAATGTTGATTCTTTGGGATTAATTGAAGAACTTCTGGAAAAAGAACTCTTGGTTTCCAAAAAACAGGACTTCTGGATTTCTAATTGCATATGGACTTTTTGAAAGAGTTACCAGCTATAGCTATGCATTTTTTAGGATGATAAGGCCTGGCACAGCTCTGGAAGCATGGCTAATGAACAGCCACCAATGGGGGCTCCTGTCCTACAGTCTTTGACCTATGGCCAGAGCAGGAGTGAGAGTGTCAGAGGGATGTTTAATTTTTACACCTTCTGAAATTTGCAAAGGTAGACCCTCTATTCTAGAAAGCAATTGTCCTCTTCTCTGAGTTCCTGTTGTTCTCAATGACAAACTTTCAAATAGGTCCAAAGGTATCTGAATTGAATTTTTTAAGTGTGTGACTGGGCTAGTTGTATATAAAATGCATGTGAGGTTTCTTAGTCCACTCTTGCTCCAGAAGGGAGGTCCCTGCTGAGCTAGGCAGTTTTCAGCCTAGCTATATGATATTGTTTATGCTCTCAAGAACTTAGATCTCTATAAAGAAGAAAGGCAAATTAGGAAAGGTTCTTTTGGGTTTCAGATTTCTCCTCCTGAAGAGAAGAGTTAACTCCCGTTCACCTCCCTGAGCCCCACAGGTGACAACAGCACTGCCAGCTGTACCAAGTCCAGCTATCCTCCCTCTCACATTTCTATTGTGACTATTTCCAGTCCAGCTGAAGCCTCTCAGAATAAGGCTTCAATTTGCCCTGGGTGGATCTGGGGGGACCACCAGAGGCAGTGCAAGGCTTCAACAAAAAATGTAGTGCTGGTATTTACAGGGCAGGGGTGTAAATGTGCCAGAAGCCCATGAACAGTCTCTGCCTTGGGCAATGATGATCTTTGGTCTCCTGAGCCCTGGTGAGCAGTGCCAAGGCTAATGCACAGTGCTCTCAAGTCATATTGCCCACATGTTAGGAGACAGTGTTATGGCAGGATGCTTCTGTAAGGAGCTGAGATAACAGAGTGGTAAAATCATGCATAAAGGGACATATTATGCTAAAGTGGATGGAGCAAAGTGCTGCAATGAGGCAATGGCCCATAAAAATAATGCCATTTGCCAGTCCAGACTTATTTCCAGGGCTGTAAAATTATTTGTTGGAAAGAGTCAGAGTAGGCTGCTGGCTCAGAGCAGTTCCTGCACTGGGCTGGCAATCCATCCTCAACTCTGACCAGTGGCAAAGGCAATTGCTGTCATCCTCTACTTTGGCTAGAGGCTGTGGGCCTGGGAAGCAAGCCTTGCAAACAGGAATAAAAGCAACAGGAAGCCTTAGGGTATTTGGAGTGGCCCTAATTTTTCAAGGGGAGATTTTTCTTTTCCTAGAAGTTCCTTAAGATGCTGATTTCTCCTACTGGACATTACAAAAGTATGGTCATACTGTTTTGCTCCTGCTTCAGGAGTGGAAAAGAAAACATTCTCTCTTGTTTTCCTCAATGGAATGGAAACAATACAGCCTTGTTTGCCTTTGTTTTGGTAGCTCCCATGTTGATGCACCAGCATCTCCACTTGCGCCAGCACAGCTGTGGGAATACACATAATCCCTCTCTTTCCAGTGATTGGTGTGTTCTTTGCAAGCAGACCTCAAAACAATGTAGGTCCTATACCAACAATGGTATCCGTGTACAAGTACAGGACAAGAGGAAGAAGAGGAGACAGCAGAAAAGGTGCTCTTGTGCAGCAATGGCTAACTGATAATTTGAAAACTCACCCTTCTTCCCCAGATAACACCACATAAATTCAGACCATAAATTATTTGTGAATTTATTTTATTTTGAGTGTAAAAATGAAATACCCAAAGATGGATGGAGAGGACAAAAAGGAAAAAAACCCATCAGGATATATGAATGCAATCATTCTTATTTATGCAGGAAAGTACAGCTTTGTGGATTTCCTCCATCTGTTCTGTTATATAGAACCAAATTGGAGTTAAATGTGCTTTTAGAATAAATCATTATGGCCTAAATTGAACATGATTTACAGGGAAAATAAAGCCATATGTGTTACATTAATTTCTCATTTTTCCTCCATCCCACTTCCATTTGGTTGGATACATGTCCTGCTCTGTTCCTAAATGGTGTCACTGATGCTGAAAGTAGAAGGTGACACTACATTTTCCAAAGTGGGCTCAATCTTTCAGCTGTCTTTCTAAGAGCAGTGGGAGTGTCCATGGCTCTCAGAGTTTACAAAGGACATTCTCATTAAAACTGCTGCAAATGGGGAAGAAAATACCAATGAGGTAATCAGAGCACAGCAGAGTAGCACCCAGAGCAGAAGGTGAGAAAAGGTCTGGGACTAAAGGAACTGAAGGCCCTCTTGCCCCTGCATGGGGCATCATTAGATAAGCAGATCAAAAGGGGTGTTGTACCAAACCTGCAGTGACAGGGGTGTACATCGCCCATTGCAAGCTACAGGTTAGACTTGCGGAAGGCAGAGTGGTAAGAGTGAGCAGTGTACCTGGAGGAGCATTTTCTGCTGAAGAACAACAAGCTTTTCAAGAAATATTAAAACAGCAGAGAAAGTCCCAACAGACTTTACTGCTTCATGTTTACTGGTGAATAAATATGATTTGGAATCCTGTTAGGGCTCTTTTGCAGAGTACTCAGACAATTTTTAAGTCAAGGTATTCTCTGAAATGGGCAGGATAAGTGCTTGAGCTAAATTCCCCCCCCCCTTTTTTGCCTCCCAACTTCCACAGCATAAAGACATTTGCTGAAGATACATTTTTTAATGTTTCTTGGAAAAAATTCTTTGCATTGATTGTATCCCCTCTGGAAGCTGATATACCTGAGTTTTATATCTGTTTGAAGATCAGGAGCAGAAACGAATGGTCATGTTTACAGAGTGCACAAAGACATTGCTTTGCATTTTAATGAGTGATGACAGAAAACACCTCTCTCTGTTTTCTTCTAGCTGCGGTGGCCTCTCGAATATTATGTTGCTTTCACTGATTTTCTCCTATGTTCTTGAACTGTTTTCCTCATATGTGTCGAAAGGCTGACAGAAACTGTGTCTCTGACTTGAAAGTTTATACCTACAGCTCTATCAGCCACACTCTGGAGCAGAGGTCACTCAACTATCTTTCACCTAACTCGCTTCAAGACTACCAGCACTCTGGCTGCTTCAGGCTCTGGAGAAGTGACTGGCTACTATACGGAGATACCCACCGTGTTTCCAGTCCCATTTCAACATACTTTTTCAAAATGCTTCAAATTCCAGGAGGAATATTTGCTTTGGTCCTCCAAAATCAGCTTATTCTCTAATACATCTGTCTGTCGCATTTAAGTCAGTGCCATTGGTGGCTGGTGACTGAGGGTTGAAGGTGTGAATTGCAGGCAAAATAGAAATTTTACATGGAAGTGTCTGGAGATAGAGTGATGGATGAATAGGCAAGTGGGAGAAGTGTCACACGGCGGGGGGGGGGGGGGGGGTGTGGGGGGTGGTTAGCATTTGACATTGTGCCAGGATTTTCTAGAATCTTGGCAGCATCTTCCTGTTTTATCTGGTTGTGCCCTGAGGGCTTGAAGAAACTAGCTGTAAATGGTCTTTTTGCTCGAGTTGTGGGTTTCTCCTGTGGATCCCCATCCTTTATTTAGCACTGCCTCCTGCTCATCCACTAGTTTTACATATCTCTAGGGACCCAGAGGGAACATTTCCCACCGAGAAACCTGCATGACATAGGCAATTTTGCATCTTACAGTATTTTTTAACTTGTGCTGGTTGGGTCCTTCTAGCTTTAGGCCACATATTCAGTGATAAATGAAGTTGCTGCTAACCATTTTTTTCTTGGCTCAGATTCCACTGAGCAAAATATAATTTACTACAGAAAAACACCACTGTATGAAATCCCACAGGGCATTGGATTTATTTGTTCCTAAACAATTTCCCAATCCAAAATAGCACAAATACACAGAGTTCTACCAGTTGGTATAGCAGGACATGAGCTTAAAGCAAACACAAGCAGCCAGTGCGGCACTAGACAGTGATGGCAAAGGTGAACTCTTCGGTCTGCTGCCTCCCAGCCTCTCTTCCATCATTGCTCATTGCAAATGAGGTGCACAAACTCTCTGATTGAGTTCAGCACCTGCTGTTGACGGTATTAGTAAGGCTGGACTGCAGAGCTCATCTGTCTGGATGCAGATAATTCACAGCCTCTTAACCCCACAGACTATTGAATGCCTCACCTGGGCTTCCACTGAGCACAGTGGGCAGGGGAGCAGCTTTTTCATACTGTGATCATGCTTTCCCCATGACAGGGAAAGTACCTCCATTATCTTGAGAAAAGCCTTTCCTGTGTTACAATGTCCGATGTGCCTCTGTAACATGGGATGGGGCTATTTGAAGTGACAGACTGGGCACATTGCAGGAATTCCTGCTGACCTGGGGTGGATGAAAGGCCATCAGAGCTGCTAGGAGTCAACCTTTTTCTCTGGCTCCAGTGCAGACATTCAGCAAGTGGAGAGTTCAGGAGGGTGCATTTCTTCATCCCACACACCAGTGGGTAGGGACAGATGGCTAAATACTTACGATCTTCCTTGCCCTTCTCTCCTGTTCAGTTGGAGGCTCTGGTTCAGAAATGTGGTACTACTACATGGATAGATGTTTCTGGAGTTTCTGTCCTTCACGTAAATCACTGCCTTCATTTGGCTGCATAATAGGAATCCCTGAAGCTGAGCAGGCAGGACCTGATAGAGGAGGGATGTGGTTGCAGAGGAATGGTCTTTCTGAGAAGGAGAGGTGAGGGTGAATCCATGGAGAAAGTGCTACATCACCTGTGGCTCACCACCTCATATAACAAGGGTATGATTTGCTAGGAGAGGCAGAGAGAAGAGCAAAGAAATCATAAAATTCTCATTACGAAAACAAATGTTCCCTTTTTCTATGGCTGTGATACTGTCCAGAGCAGAAACACGGTAAAGATTATCTCCTCAAATATGGATGCAGCAATGCTTAGGTGCTTCTGTAAGAGGAATGCATAAATAGATTCACAGAGAAATAAAAGGCAGTTCAGTCTTTCTCAGTATTCAGTGGAAAGCATAATAAGGCTGGATACTTAGTCCGTATTCTCAAAAATCTCACCTCTCTGCAGCACACTATTTTCTGTGGCAATCAGGGCAGTGTTAGAGATTTGGCTACTTCAAATCAGGCACAAACATAGTAATGACCTACTTTCCAAAGACATCAAGTGCTTGCAGCTCCCAATAGATCTGTGTGAACTTGCTCCTTTTTGGAAACAAAACCTCATGCTTCTTTACAATCACATGTGAAAATATAGCTGCAGCTGTTTAACTAGGTCATGATGTTTTCTCCCAGGTGAAGTCCACGAAAAGCCAGGCTTCCATCTTCAGTTTTATGAAATCTCTGGGTTTCATCTACTGCTTGCCTAGAATTGGGAGCACTGTGAGTAACTCTTACCCACTGCCGTTAGGTTCAGTGCATGAAATGCAATATGCAAAACACCAGCCGTCAGGGTTAGTGACAGATGAAGGATTGTACAGTAGAGATAGGAGACTTGCTATCCTCTTCTATCACTTGGAAATACGAGCTTTAGCAGCAAATCCCGGTTGCTTTTCAACATCTAAATTTCACAGCACATCTGTTGTGTCTCTGCTAATGAAACTTGCTTTTTTGAGAAATGTGCTCATGTCTGGGTCACTACTGTGGGTACATCTGTCATGCATAAAATAACTAATTGGGAGGGCTAAATTAAGAAAGGCTTCTAAGCCTTCTAAGGAATTATACACATTCTCATAAACAATGCTTGATTTTCCTGATTCTGCTTACTATTGGAATAACAATCAAGTGGCAGGGAGGGAGGGAATAATAAGGACAGTTCTGCCACTTAGTAAGAAACCAGTCTGTGGCATCCCAAATGTGGGACTATAATGCTTGTTATATTACTTTCCTCTTACTTTATTGTTAGTTATTTTTTTCCCAACAGAAACCCCTAGAGGGAACACTTTGTTAAGGCACGTCACGAATAACAGCACCCAAAGAGTATTAGTGTATGGAAAATATCTAGCTAGAGAGTGAAGAATTCTGGAGAGAAACTGTTTGAAGGTGAACCAGAGATATGATCAAACTACAAAAGAAAAAGACCATGATTAGATCTGGTGAATAAGTAACTTGTCTCTATATTGAGACATAAGTCTCTGTTGGTTGCTTTCTACTGGTTGTGGTTAAGCATCTGGAAATGAAACAGAAATCCTTAAGACAGCACATTGTCAAGCCTCAAGAAGTTTGAAGTAGATACAGTCATGTCTGTGCCCTTCTTACTGTGCATCTTCCAGCATTACTACCTAGTTACTTGAGCAGAGATTTATGCACCATTGATTTTTTCTTACAGCTGACAAGGCCAAAGAGAACAGCAATAGGGAAATTAAACATAAAATGTTACCTTGACTGCATCTTTAAAAGAATCACTCCACTAACAGCACGAAATTAACTCCTGCAAAAATCATAACTCAAAGGCACTTGAGCATGCATAACATTTTGTATCACAGTATGCCATGGTAACTTTTATGTCATACTGTATACATGTACTGTGACTGAAATATAGTTACTGAGGGAACCATAACCTTGTATTATCCTGACTTATTTCAGCATGCCCAGCCCCAGCCATAGGATTGCTAGTTCATGGACTTTCCTATATAAATTGACAAGGAATATGCCCTGCTGCTTTTTATTGGCCAAGCCTTATGCTTATAGTAGAGTCATCTTGTGGGGCAGCAAAAGAAGCCAGTAGATTCAGTTTCAGGAATTCAGATTGCAAGCACTCCATAAAATATTTATACTTTAGATTTGGTTGTTTTACAAGATTTGTTTTAAATATCGACATTCTCAATATGTTTTGACTGGTAAATACAGCTAAAGAATAGATTTTTTCTGTCAAATGTACTAAACCTCTCACAGTAGATGCTGAAGGACAGAAATCAGTTCAATTCTCATTGCTCGGCTGGAGAAAAACTAGTGATAATTACAGTAATAACTGTTATTATCAGACTATGTGGTCTCCTACTGTTTAAGCTGCCTTGCTGACTGCAATTGCTTCAGCAAGCAGGTTCTGGCCTCCAGGTCAGGTGGAGCAGATGTGCTCTTCAGGGCAGGCAGCTTTGGGGGCATCCACACGTGCATCATTTACCACTTGATAAAGACTGTGAAACTCCTCTGGGCCCCATATGACACCCTTGTATCTCTAAGCCACAATTATTGTTTTGGTTCAGAAGTGTCTGTAAAAATAAGAGGGCTGTGCTGTCACTTACTAAAGGGGAGAATTTTACGGTATGAAACTAAGGTTAGCTATTACTTCTCTGTGAGAAGTTTACTAGCGTAGCCTTGGGGCAGTATAAAAAAGAAGGGAGTCAATTCTAGCACAATTTTTTCTATGCTGCCTTATGGGAGATGTCCCCAGGGAAATGTATCCTCAGCACAGCTCATTCAATTTTGAATGGGACTAATCAAAGTGAGAAGTGAGCAAGCAGTTGGACAGTGTGCATGTCAAGGGAGGAGGTGCTAGAAGTGGATGATGGTGTTACTGGTGCCTGTAGCCTAGGCTAGAAAAGGGCCTGTGCTTGTTGTCAGAGCAGGAAGCAGCTCCTTCTACTTATGCCTTCTCGTCATGAATCTCAGGGGCCACCCAGGTGAAAAGCAGCTTGGCAGAAAAAGAATTTCAGAGTTCCAGTGCACTGCTGAAAAACTGCCCTGGAAGATGTTAATTTTTAAAAATGGAAAAAAATTATATATATTCTTTAAATATTTCTTTTTTTTTTTTACATGCTGTTCAGCACTCCATATGAATCCAGTGCTGCCTGTTCAATGGGAAACTCAACTGTCTAACAATGGACAAATAATGCAGTAAAGAAGATGTTTCTTTAATCTACCTTTCTGCTGTATGCTAGAAAGTCTCTCATGTCTATTGGTTGCCAACTGGCAAATTCTTGCTAAAATGTCCTGTGCCTCACAGTATGCCAAAAAATAGAATCCTCCCCCCAGAATAAAATATTCCCTCCCCTGTATTAACCATCCAAACCAAAATACTGGGGAAAATAGGTCTCTGCTCTTTCAGACACATGAATATATAAGGTAGTGTGACTTCCAGACAAAACCAGAAACTGGAATTTAAAGTAGCTTTCCCTGCTTTTGTTTTTCTCTCTTATTTTACACATGCGTTTGTTTAACTTGTAATGAATTAGCTTCAATTAATTTGAACTTTTTCTTCACTTTGTGGGCATGAACATAAGCAGCTCTGAGACTTGTAAGGGTATAGTTTCATTGAAGTGAAATCATCTAATCAAGTCAATATTAGAGTGGCTTTGGTTTTACTTGAAATGGCTGCAAAATTATTTGAATGAAAGCCTCACAGAAAACAATCACTTTTTTGATTGTTTTCTCAATAAATACCACAAGATTTTCTTGCCCCATAATGTCAGCTTTTCTAGTGTAACATGGAGAGGAAAGCCAATCGTTTGGGCTCATGGACTCCAGAACCAGCTGCTGCCCCAGGCCTGTTCTGTTCCCTGCAGGGGGTGCAAGAACAGCCCGGCTTTCCACAGCTAACATAAATACGGGTGCTTGGGAAAAGCTTGAAAGGTGAGAACCTTGCAGGGGACAATGCTTGTGCTGTGCCACCTTGGAACAGCAAGTGGAACAGAAAATGCCACTAGGCGGAATCTTCGGCTGACACGAATTGCTCCAATGTCAGGAACACCGGCCTTTGTTTTATGCTGTCAAAAATCATCCATCAGAGCAATACAGAATGCCAAACAAACCATGGAAAAACAAGCCCATGTACAGTCTGTCAGAAAGAAGCAAAACTTCTTTCTCCCAGAATCAGTCTTTGCATATGGATTTCTCATTTTTACAGGTAAAATATTTTCCCCTCATAGATAGAACAGGTATAGTTATCATCCATGATATTTACTTACTGATGGAAGAATCAGTATTGCCTGATATATTTGAGACCTCCCTCCAAATATAAGTAAATGTAAGCAAAATTGATAAGAATTTGAGCACCAATTGCTTTAAAGAACTAAAATCAAGTTGTGTCTAGCAAACTGATATTACAATTCCTCCAAAATTTCTTCCAAAATTTCAATGTTACTAACTGTAGCTGTTGTATAGCTTAATTATGAAGTAAGAATACAGTCTACTGCTAGTATCTTCTTTGCCCTGGACTTCATATGCTAGTTTCAATCATGAAAAAATATTTTACTGAATAACAGCAAACCTTTCAAACAGGTTGAAACCTTTGTTTCGTTTTTTTTCACCATACAGATACTTCTGGTTTTGATTTGCCAAAACATTCCAGAACCAAAGCTTTGAAACACAATGCAACCTGAAACTTGAAAAAAATTTTTCTTCCAATCTCTACAAATCTTTGCTGACAGTTGAGCCAAAAATCTCTATCCAAAGATCTGAAAATGCTGGGAAGTATTATCTCTAATCCTCACATTTCGGACTCATCTCTAGTTGTACTAAAGATAGGAGAGTTTTGTGGCTTGACATAAAGTGTCAGACTATGTAAACTACTCTAAAATTGCTTGGGATGATTCATTCTTCTACTCTTCTTTTGCTTCTCAAAGCCAGGATTTATGAAATCTTATTTAAAGTCAAACCCATACCATTTTTCATCAAATGGCACTTGCCCTACATTATTTTCAATCACCTTGCATCCAGTACAGTCCACTAATACTGAGAACGTCCTTTGTGTGTTGTTGCTGTTCTCTTCCAGAATATCCTTCCCCTTTGCCCTGATTTTCTACAACTATCGAAAAACTTCAGTCAGTAGAGGATAAAAAGCTCTCAGTTTGCAAGATGATTAATTTTTGCTTGAGCAGGCCAAGAAGCAAGGAGCAAACTTGAGTACTAGTCTCTCTGCTTCTCTCTATTCCAGAGAACTGGCTTCCAGCTGGATACATGCCTTTGCAAGGGCATCATGTCTAGGGAAAATAAAAGAGTTAGGAGGATCTGGAGGGTTAAGTCTCTAACTGCATGAAGCCATGAGGCCAGCACTCCTATCCTGACTCTTGTGAAGGGCATTCTGCTGGGCATAGGATGGAACAAGCCATAAGTACTTGTTGGCACATACTTAGATGAAACATAAATATCCCATATTATGAAGCAAGGCCACAACCTGGGTGGCTGCAGACAAAAGACAAACCTATACCTTCACCTCTATCGGTCCTTTGAGATTTGTAGGCTGGCCCTGCATACAGTGCATTCTTATCTCAAGTCCTCTCAGCCACCTTCTGTCTCATCCCTGGTTATTGCTTTGTGCCAGCTGAGACTGGGGCTGAGCCTTGGGACACACAGCTACCCTCTGAGCTGAGAGTGTAAAACGAGTACAAGAAGCAGGGAGGAAAGGGAATCAATTTAATCAACCTGGCAAACCAAATAGTTTCTCTCTCTGGCCAGCCCAGTTAGGAACTGGGTTATTTGTCCATTCATGGAAGGTGGCTGTGGATCTAATTCTCTCTTATACTCTCTTGAATCAGGCTTACCAACACTGGTGTGAGTGAGGGATATGTAACAAGTCCTAAGGGAGGAGAATTGAAATTCCATGTTCTCTTCTCTTTGTTTAAAACAAGTGAAAGCTGTCAGCATAGAATAACTAATTATAATAGCTATTAAAATAATGCTATTTAAAGCGACTTTGGACAAGTGACTACATTATCCTTGTTCTCTGCTTTAGACATCTTATTTTGCATGCAAGTCATTTAAACAGGATGGGGGGCACCAACTGTAGACATCTTCAAAGATTTTGAGAAAACAAGGAAATTCATTGGGAAGTTTTTACCATTGCAAGTATCACAAACCACCTTACAAAACACAAAGGAGCAAGCCTGCATGAAAACTGCCCCAGGCTCTATGAATGTAGAGTATCTTGCAAAGTAGGTCCTGCTCTGGTGAGACTCTGCTCCACAGCAATCCAAGATGTCCTTGCATAGCTTGAATTAAACAGCTGGATAAAGTGGAAGATTAAAATCTGATCGTTTGCATCAGAGGTCAGAAAATTCAAATTCAAGAGTGGCCCTTAAATGTTGAGAATCTTGCTTGTTTGTTGTTGGGTTTCAAGGGTTTTTTTATAATCACTGAAGAAATGCTAGAGATTTAACTGTAGAAAAAAAATTATTTATGTTGATGTCCGTGCCTCTGCAGTGTTCCTTCCTCTGAAAAGAAAGATAATGGTTTAGGGCAGAGGAACAACAAACAACTGAGTACAAGGAAATTTCCACAGTACTTTTTTTAGCAATATTGCCAACTGGCTTTGAAGATTTAGACCCGATCACTATCCATTTTTTTGGAAATGACTTCTGAGAAGGCCAAAGACAAATTTCATCTCATTACAGTAATTGCAGCTATAGTCAGTCCAAGCAATTCTCAAATGTTTATCTGTCAGCACCATCCACTTAGTCCCTGACACTGTGGCCAGCTGGAAAACTACTGCAGGTAAACAACATACTATATGCAGATCACTTTGATTTCTTCAAATACCTTGCTGCAATGCAGAGGCAGTTTCTCTACAGTTTCTACAATTTTGAGAACACTCGCCATGGAGTCCCAAGCAGCACCATTCCCAGGAACAAATAGCCTCCTGTGCTGGCTTATAGAAAGAAAGGTTTGGTTTTTTTCTTTTATTGTTTTTTTAGATTTATTTGCACCTGAGTGGAAGCCTGTCTTGCTAGGCAGAATAGGGGGCTGCCAAGACAGAGGTGATTAATGCCATGAAAAAAGTAGCATAATATAATAGGCCTGAGCCTACACTTTTAAATTAGTGGTGATTTTGCCTGTGACTTCCAAGAAAAAAGTGGACTAATTTATTCAATATTTATAAGCCCAAGAGAGTGCTGAGAATGAGGTCCAGCACGGTAAGAGGCATAGTCTGCAATAATCCAAGTGCCGCATCCATGGCAACTCACAACACAGTTAATAATTTTTCAACATAAAAAGAAAGATATTTATCAGGGCCACTGAAGGAGAATCAATTTACTAAATTGACTGAAGTGAAGGCATTTCACATCTGCTGTGTTTTTCATGGCTTTGGTCTTTTGTTGGAACCTCACTTGCTCACTGGGAGGCTTAGGGAGTAAGGATAGTCCCCAGCAAACATTTTGCCATCCCTGGGTACCTGGTGGAGTGAAGTGACCTAGAAAGGTCACTCCCCTTCTCTTCTCTACAGACAGACATCCCTCTGCTGGGGTGCTGTCATGTTGGTCGCTCTTTAAATACACAGTGATTCTTTTGTGGACCAGTCCGTATTAGGCTTTGAAAATCCTGCCCACTTCAAAAGATAGAGCAGAACAAATAATTAGGGTCTGCATTTTATAGATATGAAACTGAATCTGGCAGTTACTAAGTGCTCTCCCTCAGTGGCCCTGGGCAGAACTAGGAAAAACTCTCAATATATCCCAGGTGTCAAGCCAAAGCCCAGAACTAAACACCATTTTTCCTTCAAATAATCAATTGTAATAGTTGTATTTAACACAGCATTTCCCATATCAGGGAGATAAATATTCGTGGCTGATGTGTTGGTCAGGCTGTTCCATATTGTGTGCAAAACATCCCACATGTATTATGTACTAGTGTCCAGAATTTCCCAGTAGCACTCAGCTTTCCCTATTCTGCTGGTGAAAGGCAGCAAAACTGCTCTCATCCCTGAGAGTATTGGGCTGTCTTCATAGTGTTCCTACTGAGCAGTTGTACTGTAGTTTCTTTACAAGCTGGGGTGATTTCTCTTCCAAATCACTACTGTTGGATTGTGTCACCAGTGGAACTCAAATGAAAACATAAGTCCCTACCATATGTTGATGCATTTGTCATTTTATGAAACCTTGCTGCATCTGGATAAGTCAATCAAGGTTAAACATCCTTTTATTAAGAAGTCCTTTTAAGGACATTTGCACATGTATTTCTCCACACACTGTTGATTTTTGTGGGCTGTGTTGGTTAGCACTAAAGCTGAGATACCACCACAGCAACTCCCTTGAAGCAAGAACAGTGATCTTAATTCTATCCCTGATTTTTGAAAAATCACAGTACTAAAGGCTACAATAAACTATACAAAGAAAGCCCTTTTTGTTTCCCTCAAGAATCATATATAGAAAGAGAACTGACAATGTTCAATTTCTGCTGGAGAGATGGTTGTGTAGGACCTGACAGTCCTTGCAAATGAACTGCTTTCCACAGAAACACAAAAATCTGGTAGTAGCCCTGCACTGATATGTATCTGTGGGCATTAATTCTGCAGTGTGTGTGCAAACAGAGCCATGAGCAATGCACTGGAAAAATACCTTGATGCCTCAACGTTTGGACACAAACCTAGATGGAATGGCTCAAGGGAGGCAGAAATATGAACCAAATCTTATGCTAGGCCAGGTATTTGCAGAATATAAGGAGTTCAGGGAAGAGGTTCAGTAGAAGTACATGCTGCACAGTGCTGGCAATATTTTCTTTCCTACAACCGTCACAAAAATCAGAAAGCTGGACCTTCATTTCTTTGCAGCTTGAGGTGTTTTCCACAGACAGAGAAACACCACTGCAGTCAGACTGCCTAGTAGCAGGGATGGGTGAAGCCATATCTTCTTCATACATAAGACAGAGAAATACACCCACTAGGGATCCATACCTGAAGGCCAACATAACTAATGGAGTTTTAGCAAAAAAATACGCTCTTCAGAGTGCTTTTCAAGTTATTTAGCATGAAAAGTGTCTTATTCAAGTAGTTTCACTCAAGTGAATAGGCATCTAGTTAAAAAGTCTGTAGCACATAAACACTCAAAGCCATTTTTAGCAGCAGATAACAGCTTTACCTTATCACCACAATTTCTCTGAGCATGGGAGTTTGAAAACAGAAGAGTGAATTGTCATGAAAACAGTCTCTGGTGACAGGAAAGAGGCAGTAATGTGACACAAAGAACATCCTTAGGACCAATTTCCTTCCCTGTATATCATGATTTAGGGAAATGAATAGGCCTTAATGTGAATAATTTTTCTGACAAGGTAAAAACGTAGAGTTGCCAGTCCAGCCTCATGATGTTCAGAATCATGCAGCTATATTAAGAGAGAAAGCAAATGAATGGTCTATGCATATAAATTCAGTGTAAGGAAATCTAAGGTAATGAGGCTAGGCAGAATAAAAAAAAGGAGACAGGAGAGAAGGGAAAAGGAAATATGCTTTCTCTGGCCATATGCTTAGGGCACTGAGCAGGGAGACAAGCAGATGGAGTGGTTCAGACTCTAAAGTATAGTTCTCCGATTTTAACTGATACATTAATGCACCCTGGATATATAAGATATTTTAGAATACATTGGGCACTTTTTTCCATGAAAAGGACAGAAATTATTTAATCTTTTTGTTTTTCTGGACCTACATGCTTCTTGCTTGCTTAAGGTTGTCCACCTATGGATATGTCATGAACCTCACTTCAGAGCCAGATTTTTGCCTTATCAAGGCTTCTTTTAAAAGATTAAGCTATCACTCCTTCTGANGGGGGGGGCGGAAAAAGGCACCCAAAACACTCAAGAGGGAATTGTCTGTTCTGGTATTTATTCAGAAAGCCACTTTGATATGTTAATCATTGGCATTAACTCCTGTAGCCTCCAGTGAGTAACTCGGATAATGCGTGCAAATGCCTAGACCTATTGCCCACTGCGATCAAGAACTAATGTTCTTCCCGCTCCCCTCTGGACCCATCCTCTCCCTCTTCTCTCTGGGGATAGCTGAGCCTGCCCACCAGCACAAGGACTGTATCTCAACAAGACCCAATGAATCGCTGCTGCCCATTCTCCCAGCAAGGACTGGTGTGCAGGAGAATAGATGTGCACGTCTGAACCAGAGGCCATTAGCATATCTGCTTAGACACACTGTAATAAATGGAAATGCCATATTACCAGCAGATGACCTGTCAGCAGGCTCATTTGCTGACTAACCTGCTGTCCCGAGGGACACCTCCGTTTGTCTGCCATCACTAATGCTCCAAGATGGAGCAAAAGGAGCTGTGGCAAGCCCACCATTGCTTACACAGGTACCGCTGGCAGTGTGTGTGAGCTGCCCTCAGAGGTCAGGAAAGGGCTTCCCAAAGCCCTCTCGGGCTTACAAGCAGCACCTCCCAGTAAGGTCAAGCACAATGTCCTAATGCTGCATAATTGCAGTTATTGCAGGCCCTGCTCCAGACCTTTTGTATTTATTTTTCTCTTCCAGAGGGTGGCTTTTGTGCCCCTGTTTGGTGCTCCATCCCTTGTGACTGTTCGCGTTCCCTAAAGCCACAGTCAGACCCCATTCTTCCCTTTCAGACCAGTGGGACTAGGCAGACCCAAACCACTTTGGTTTTGAGTGCTAGGCTTTCACTTTTCTTGATTTGTCCTATTTCCCCACATCCCACACAAACACTTCTATTTTTTCTCTGGAACCTGAAAATTTTGGGGTCAAAGTGGAACGTATTTAATTTCTTTACGATCAGGTTGATAAATGTCTAATTTGAAGAATGTATAAGAATGTTGTCCACAGTCAGACATCCAGGGAAAATGAAGAAAAGGACAAAGGACAAAATATGGTACATTCCCTGAGTGCTATCCGTACTTTCACCTATTTTCCACTCAGAGGATTTCCTGAGCCTAATGCAGTTTTCCCATTTAGTCACCTTCAAGAGATTTCTCTTCCAACTACTTATTCAGGCTTTCAGATGTGCATCCACCTAAACTTTTTTGCATCCACATCACTCAGTCCTTTGTGGGATGCAGAGCATCAAGGCTGTTATTTGGTGAGGCAGTGTTGTGCTGGGGAACAGGTTATGCAAGCATATGAGCTACGCACTTGCTCGCCTAGGGTGATGAATTTCAATGCATCGGAAGTTTTTTAAACCAGCCTAGAGCAACAGCAAGCTGCCTCAGAGTCAGAGTCTGCAACAGTGAAAAAGGGTCTCCCTGAGAATGTAAATGGTCAGATGTACCTCTTCATGCAGGGAAGGTTGCCCTGTTTTACAGTGTGCCTTTTCTTCACCTCCTACAGGCACTTACAGGATGGACTGTGAGTATTCAACACTTTTGTATTTCAAAGTTATAAACCTCCACATCCCTTAAATAGCTTTTTCTGGTTCGGAGAGAAACAGCTACAGAAATTTTGAAGGATTTCTCAGTGAAGTCAGTCTGAACAAAAATGACCACATAGTTCCTCAAGATACTGTGGTCAAATTTCAGCAACCATCTTTTCTCCACCTAAGAGGGGAAGAAGTGGAGAGGAGACAAAACCTTAGAATGGAAATAAAAACATCAGTGATGCCAAACCCCCAGAGCATGCTGGACACAGGTGATGCTGCAGAGGCCTCAAAACAAAGCTGCTTCTGACACCAATGGAAGTGGGCTTACATCAGAACCAGCTCACCTGAAAATTCCATCCAGCATTAAAGTGATAATATATAAAATGGCAGCTTTCCATGTTGCAGTCAACTAAGCATTCCTGGAAGATCCAGGAAATCAAGACAGATGCAAGAAAGCTTGGATTAGCTGCAGAAGACCACTCTAAGCCACCAGCTTGATGGGCCTGATGAAGGGATCTACTGTCCTGCCCTGAGGCTTCCCTCTGCTCTGTGGAGGATGAGAAGGGACATGTGCTCAGCTGCACTCAAAATGGTGCATTTCATCATCTCAAAATGCAAAAAGCTGCACGAGAAAACTATAGCACACAATCAAAACTTGGACACTTTTCCTCCTGAAATTAGGGGGGAGAGGAGTGAAGTGTTGACATGGAAGTTAACTTCCTTTTCATATGTAATGATTTAATCCAGTCCCACCAGAGGAAGGAGTATTGGTCAGATAGACCCCACTGGGGAAAACCGTAGACAGAAATTGTAGCAAACACGACACCACAATTCCACAATCAAACTTCACTGAACACAGTATGCCTGGGGCATATAATTTGAGTAGTAACTAAAAAAGCAAAGTTTAGGATGTGCAAAGGAATCAAACAGATAAGCAATGATATTGTCTCCCTTTCTAAGCCTTGCACAGTATGTGTTTGGTAATTGTGCTAGCTTGAAAGGAAAACCAGTGAGACTCCAAGTCAGAAATACAATTTAATAGAAAAAAAGTAAAGTACATGCAATAATACAAAAGAAAAACCCCTGACGGAGTCAGAATACAACCTGGCACCCTGCTCATTAGGGTGGTGGTAGTAGTCCAGGTGAAGCAATCTTGTTGAAGTGGTGATCCTTTAGAAAAGGTCTAGTGGTCCTTGTCTTCTGGAAACCAGTGGATAAGCACTCCNTAACCTAGGACAGTAATGTACCTGCGGCTGGATGCTGGGGCTTGACAGACCGCAGGCTGCTCCCAGCAGCACCTTTGCCATCACTTCCACTGCAGCTCCCTGCAAGACTCCCTCTTGCACATCACCAGGGGGCTGAAAGTGCCCCCTTCCTCCTGCCTAGAGTGAGGGGGGAAGAGAAGGAGCTGTCAGCTAACAAGACAAGGAAATTGCTGTGGCTTTATGCAGCAAACAGGTGCGGCAAACAGGTGCAAACAGCTCTCTCCGTAACACCTCCTGTTGCCCTCATATGCCCTCCCTACAGCACTCCCCACCCACTCCACCAGGCATGGCTGTAAACTGGGCTGTCCAATCAGTTTTTTTTTTTCTTTTGTGCCACCATCAAGTGGTGCACTGCTTTATCCTGTGTTTTAAACTCTGTGGTCAAGCTGTCCACAAAAATTTGCACTCACAGAGCTGAACAACAGTACTAAAATCACTCCCTACCACAATTTTTTTCTGCTAAAAAGGCTCCTGTCACAAGAATCACAACCTGTAGGTTATGGTAATTACAAGGAATAATGGACATGGCTTAGGATTTTTCTTTCTTTTTTTCTTTTTTTTTTTTTTTTAATGGAGACAGAGCAGTAAGCAGAGATGTTCTTCTTGGAGCACACTTCCAAATTTTCTCCCAGGCTACACGAGCCCAGCCTCACAAGCACTGTGGGGAGTTGGACATGGAGTGCCAGCATTAGAGGCATGCCCTGAGCTGGGTGCAGGAAAGCAGGAGTAGCTGGAGCTGTACCACGTAACATCTCATATCAGTTAGATGATGCTTTTTGCAAGTTTTCACACTTGTTTGTAATATGCCAAGGCATTTTTCTATGAATATCTACAAATGTTCTATCTCATAAGGAGGGCATCCTTCAACTGTATCATCCCCTCTTCATAGTTTTTAGTGAATTTTCATTTTCTAATTTGAAAACCCCATTTTCTACACAGAAACAGGATATTTTGCTACAGTGCTTTGATCTCAGTACACTTTCACTCAATCATAGATGTTTCATGTGGGTTTGCTTTCCCAGCTTTGATTGTTTAGGCTCCTTTCTCCATCAGGTGATGCTTTCCTGCATTACCTTTCCTTTATCATGAAAAGCAATTGGGCATATGACAAGACAGCCTTGTGAGGTACTGTGTCATGAGAAAGTGGTTTTCATACTCTTCCTAGCCTTTGAAAAAGAGCAAAAATATCCAGAGCAGAAGATAATATGAGAAGGAAGTTGAAACAATTTTCTGGGTTATTTTGCTTTTCTACAGCTCAAATTCATTGCTGTATGATCAGCAAAAACCAGGCAGGGGCAATGGGCGGTGAACTTGGAAGCCCCAGGAAAAAACATGATGTCTGCAAGGCTTAGAAATGCAGATAGCAGACTATACTTGACCAAGCACTGAGATAAATTTTTTAAGCTCAGAAGTAGACATGGACTCTGTATGGAAACCATCCTGGTCTCCTATCAGAGATGAGGTACAGAAATTTGAAACTGGGGCAGGCAATCTGGGTGTCCTTTAACACTTTGGTGTGACATTGTGAGGTAGCATGTTTTCCATCATGATCACAGTCTGCTTCCAAAAGTTTTTTAGGACAGAGGGAGCACAATGCCCTTCTGGAAGGTAGAAAATGAGGACATGGAGGGCTCCCAGGAGAAGCAAGCCCAGAAGACAGGTTGCACTGAAGCCTTCCCAGGCATCCACAAAGAGCTGTTCTGTGGGGCCAGTGAGAGCTCAGTCAAGGTTTCTTGTATGCTGAGGTGAGTGGGGAAGGCTTGACTGCTCAGTAAAGCACACAGAAGAGATATTGCTGATCTCTGCCTATGCAGGATGCTTGAAATCTACATCCTGTTGGACTAGTGGTCTGTGCATTACACGTTCCTCCAAGGTAAACCTGGGCTTGACACAGCCTGCAGGTAATCCCTGTGCTGTGATCCAAAGGGGAAACCCAAATTCTTCACGAGGGGCTCGCTATGGGTGTGTAACAGCCTTGTTCTCTGTGCACAAGGGAGGCCATTTGCAGGACTTCTATCATTAGGCAGCAAGGTGGCTGACTGACATGCAGATCGGCAGAGCTGACTGGGCCTGACTTGGCCACCAGGCGTTTTTTAAGACAAGGTTTCAGCTCCTATCAGCTATCACTGCCCTACTGATTATGCGGTCATTTCCATTTGCATTAACAGAAAATCCTATTTAGATTTAATTACAGATTTGCTACCCTCATGCCTGTGGTGATGGGGACAGGACATTCAGGGATTTGGGGAGTAGATCCGAATGTGGATGTTGAAGAAATTTTTGCATCTCAGACCCACCTCTTACGGCAAACAACTAGATGCTCTTGAGCATGCTCACTGTTGTGAGATACACAGGCTTTAGCTTCTTCCTCTGAAGAGCTAATTAATTTCTCACAGAAAAGACAGATATTACCATGTGCTTTTAGCATTTATGGTTGCTTTATTTTAAAGTGCTGGTCTTCCCAGAAGCAATACAGCAACCCTACAGAAATCCAGCCTGGAGTATTCCAGGCTTAGTGTGTCCATGGCTGATGGCAGATACTGTCTCGTATGTCCAGCTGGTACGTCCAGGTAGGATCAGGCAGGTGTTTAAAAACCAAGAGAAGTGCTAAGTACAAGCAGACACAGTACAGTAAAGACCTGACAAACAGACACAGAGAGTTCCTACAACAAGAGAGAAAGATAAATGCATCAAAAAAAAAAATTATAGACACTGCAAAAAAGCTCTATTAATATTAAAAAGTATAAAAGCATATAATCTTGTCACTTTTTGCCCTGGTCATAGCAGAATCCTTCCTTCCTGTTGCTGGCAATATTGAGTCCATCCTTGGCAAGAGTTTAACACTTAACGATAGCTCTTGCCACCAAAGGTTTTGTGGTGTAAACACAAAAGGACACAGAGCAGAGAATATGAATACTATCATCACTTTACAGGTGGACAACTGAAGCCTGAAGGCAAGAAATTTGCCTGAGGTCACTGTTAGTCCTGTCGCTGCTCTTGGTCCACAGCATTTCTCCATTGTTCTCTTCTGACAAACCCTGCAGTGCTTTTATGTGCTCCTTTTGGAATACTATTCCCACAGGTGAATGCTCCATGTTGGCAGGAACATCTTCCTGACGTGAAGATGCTCGAATTTAAATGGCAATGAAGCTTCACAAATTAAAAAAAAAAAAAGCCATAAGCACTTGCTAATTGTGCTCGGCTGTGCAACAGTGAAAAAAATGCTTCTCTTTCCACAGAAAGGAAAAAACCAATTGATCCATTTTCTGGAAAACTGTCTGCAAGATCCGAGTTACAGCTTCCTTCCATATAGAAGCAAACTGAAGGTTGCTTTCCTTTTGCAAAGGTACTACAAGACTATTGTAGAAAGAACAACCTGTCTTGGGAGACACTCCTGCCGGTGCTAGCAGAAAGGGATGAAGAGAATGAGCAACAGCTGGTGACTCTCACACCATCAGCCTTCACCAGATAACCTATAAATAACTTCTGAAACAGCTGTTCCCTCACCCCGAAGTGACTAACTGAAGAATTCACTCATAAATATTTTCTTTTTTTCAAACCTTCAGCCAATACTGGGGAAATAGAGAAACACCATCACTTGCCCTGAGGCTCAGGGGATCCACATTACTTTGGTCCAGGCAGGAGAAAGTCCACCAGCAACCTCTCAGTATCCATCTGGTGAGGGGAGTATGGCAGAGAAGTGGTTTGATGAAGGGTTGATAATGGAGCACCCAGGAGGAGCAAAACTGGTGGTTAAACTTTCAGCCTTCCTCCCTTTCTTCAGGAGGAAGGAAGAAGGGGACATTTGCCAGCATGCACATAATTGCTGCTTTCTCAGAGGTGACAGGTAAGCAGATTCATAAGGAAATGTTCCTGAGGCCAGGACAGTGTTTGCACCCAGATTGCTTCAACCTGCTGATCCACTAAGCCTGCATATGCACCACTCTACACTTGCAGCACATTTCTCTTTTTCGCTCACACTATTTCTCCCATGATGTCCCAGCACTAGTCAGGATGATCTTATCTCCATGGTGCTCCAAGTGTAACTAAGTGTGCATGCAATGAGAATATTCTACCTACCCAAGAGAGGAATAGAATTCTTTTAGGTAGCTGGATTTCTGGGTCTAGAAAGGGGAAAAAAAAGACACTAATCACTTTGAAAGTCAGTTTTCTGACTTCTAGGATATCAAACATTAAACAATTTATAAGGATTTGCAAGAAGTGGAGACCCTGAGACACAGGAAATGAGTGATACAAGAAACCACTGGGGCTGAAAAACTCAAAAATTAATCTAATGAAACAAAGAGGTTTCCAGCTTGAAACAAAGAGAAATGGAATGTGTCCTGCAAGTGCAGGTGTAAGGAGAGCAATGCAGTTCTCTTTTACCTGTTTTGCCATAGCTATCTTCTGGATGGGAGAGCTGGGGCTGTTGTAGACCTTCTCTCTTTCTTGGCTGTGGAGAAAAAGAAATACCAACAGAGGTTGCATCTAACTCGGCTCATTGAAAGTGCTCATTAATGAAAATTATAAAGCTACAGCATGAGGAGGAGCTGCAACCTAACAGATGCCTTGGTCGTGGAGAAGAGTTTCTTACTGCTTCCCATTACAAAGGCAATTGCATTAAAAAGTATCTCGCAGCAGCAGCATAAAAAGTAAAGACTAGATTGATGGCAAAGCCAAGCAGTTCCTTTGAGAATTTTGT
Organism: Phainopepla nitens; assembly: GCA_013400175.1. NCBI lineage: Eukaryota > Metazoa > Chordata > Aves > Passeriformes > Bombycillidae > Phainopepla > Phainopepla nitens. Next base: position 254,952 of record VXBQ01004624.1, on the reverse strand, counting down.
AATAAATATTTAATTTCTCCCTCCCTCCCTCCCAATTCCCTTAATCTTAAATGTGATCTTACTAGACTGAACAGGTTTTGGTTTCTTCTCTCTAAAGGTACATGTTGCTATGTTTCATTTTGAGCCTCTCTTTGCTTTGCTTTGACTAGGCAGGAGCAAGGACCTCAAGAGCAGGGTGTCTGGGGACAGCATTCAAAAAGCATCTGTCTCCAGTAGCCCTCTAGGCACTAGAGAACAAATAAAGATTCCCAAAATACAGTCAGCCTTCCGGAGCAACAGCAAGGACTAGGAAAGGCACACGTGGAATTTCGCAGCCAAGCATTGATATCACTTGACTGTCTTAACAAGATCAGGATTTTTTTTCTTGCCATCTTTTACTGCCAGGCTGCTCAAATTCCCTCTTCTACCAAAACACATGCTTTTATCTTCTTTTTCATCTTCTCCTCACTGTACCTGCTTCCTGCTCCCAAGTCTTCTATTGGAATCTGCAATTCCTTTGAGTCTTTTCTGTTAGCAAAAAGAATGAGAGTGATTTCCATCATGATCATTTCAGGGCTGCCATGCTATACGTCCCGCTGCTGCATGCTATCCCACCATCTACACAGAGCCTCAAACTTCTTGTGGTGGGATGTTGTACTTTCTCATGTGTTTGTAATTTGGTAACCCTTTTTACTTGGTCCATCTTCATAGGAATTACTGCATGGAACAACTGAATTCATGAGTTCATCCAGTCTTGGATAACAGGCAAAACTAAGCAATCCTAAAGTTGCCACACAGTGGTAACAGAACATATCAACAGCATAGAGCTAACACTATTTGGATTGTTTTATTGCAGGAAAGTATTAGTGTTACTGGATTTCCCCCATCAAATGTGCTACCATGGTGGCAAGATAAGATCTGGTATTGTGTTCTCTGATGACTTGGCCTGGTGGAAGTGCTACAGTAATTAAAATAGATCTGTAGTGCCCCTCAAGTGTGAGGATAGCTGTACTATTGCAAGCAGTATATTTACTCCAAAATGTTTATTGTTTTAACCTTTGTATTATAATTCAGTCTCTGTTCTTACAGTTAATGCAGTGCATGCATAATATCATTGCACAGCTCTTCACTGCAGAACACAGAGCACAAAACTGAATCTCAAACCACTTTAGAGAACTGAAAGAGGAGCTTTTAAACTGGGCTCATAGTTCCTGCTGGCACATTATACTTGGAGCTTAATTTGGGAGTGATTGCTAGAAGGAATATTTAACCCCTCATGTTTTCTGGAGTTGGAGGATTTCTGCATTGCAGTGCAGTTGGGAAAGGGGAGAATCAGAGTGAGAAGTCCGGTGCTGGGCTCTGTACTTAGATGTGGTGTTTTGAAATTCAGAAATCCTGTGTAACCTTGTTACTTAAAGGAAACTACAGTCTAGTAGTGAGGTGAAGGGGGAGCATGGTTTAAGTGTCACTTAACATGGCCATGAAGAGAGAGCACTTGCTCTGAAAATAAGCATGTAGCTGCAGGATTTGCTGCTGCTGTTCAGGCTGATGGTTTTGCTTCTTACTGTGCAAAGTAATGCTATGAACCTCTTACAGGTTATTGGGAAAGACAATTGAAATTAATATCCAGGGTATGTCCTACAGCTTTGGTCTACTGAGTAAAAGATAAACTGCTCCTGGAATCTGCTGAAAAATGAGATGGGACTTTCCAAATCTAAATGTCATTTATATTTCTGTGGCTGGGTGATTATGTGACAGAAAAAGAAGCTGTTCTACATAAATATGAGGTGCTTGTTTGATGCTGCCTAAACCATATTAACTTACAATCAATAGCATGTGCTTCACATATGGCAGATGTGGAAACATTCTGGATACTATGAAAAAGAAACACAGAATAGAGGGCATTGCTAATACTCACGACCCAATTAGTTCAGGGTGCTTGAGCTGCTGGTGCAAGTGGTTTATTTTTATCTGCATGTCCTTAAAAGTTCAAAGGAAAAGCAAACAATCTTAGTATTAGTCCATCAGTCTGGTGTGCAATAAAAGTCAAGTCGGAGCTTATTAGCATGAGATCAGCACCGGTGCTGCCCTTGCAGATATTATATCCTGCTCTCCAAAATTGGCTTTGATAGAAATCTACAGGAATCTGCCCTCCTGGTATTAGTTCTATATTGCAATAACTTTGTGGGTGACTTATGTTCCCAATAATACAAGGTTAGCTGTTTTAAAAACACTCTTGCTGGTTTGTAGACTATGGTCTGAAAAACGTCTAACCCAAAACTTCTCAGTGTTGCATTATTTTTGTATCCTGGAGACTAATGGCAGGCCTACTCTCCACGCTCTTACCTATGCTAGATTTTACTCCATTGCACCTCTATTTGATGCTCTTGTAATTACCTTTGTAAAATAATATTCTAGAATGATGATGGTCTAAACGAAGAAAGAGCACATACTGTTATAAGCAATAAAATGTCATACCTTTAAGACTTTTTCCTGTTGTGTGGCTAATTCTCTTCCTTCCAATATTCTATTTTTTACCTAAAAACAATAAAAAGTATAACTTGTTAAGGGAAAAGTTTTAACCTTAAAACTACTGTTGTCTACATTTTCAATGTAAAGGCACTACTAAAAATCTACAAACCAGCACTGTATACCCATCAAACATTTATCAGACGTGAGGATTATGTGATCACACTGTGTGTTTGACAGTCTTTCTAGCCCCAGAAATTGTAGTTGGTCTCAGCAGTGAAGGAAAATCTTACAGAAATAAAATTCCTATCTGTTTGGTAAAAATAGGCAGCAGGATAGGAGACAGAAGCTGAAGCTGGTGTCCATGCTAAGATAAATGCTTTGAGGGTGGCTGTAACTTTTATCAGACCCAGAGGATCTACAGAGGCAAGCTGCTTGTGACCACTGGGAAGGCATTTTTTCATTATCAGCAGGAACTAATGCTCTGCAGTGCCTGCCTTTCGTGTCAGACTGGTGTGACAGACAGCTCACTGGGGATCAGTGGGGCTGCAGTCACCTGCAGCCCTGCTTAGCCATGTTCTCGTGAGCTAATGCTCTGGGGAGGGTGGCAGGGGAGACAACTGCCTGTGCAGTCATGGACTTGGACAAGATGCCACGCGTCAAACCAGCTCCTGGCTCTTCTGCCACCACAAATGCTGCACGGGGCTCAGTAACTTGTGGGACGCAGAACACCCTGAGCAGAAAAACATCCTCAGGAATTGGGGAGTGCGGGAAAGGCCTGGAAGTGGGTGGGACAGAAGCTGAGTGTGTCCCTCCAGGGTGCCCTGGCAGCCAAGAAGAGCAGCACCTCCCACCCCTGTGGGTAGTAGCACGGCCCAAGGGAAGGGTTTCTCTTTCTCCCCTTGGCACTTTTTAGACCATGTGTGGATGCCACATTCCCCATGGTACCTGATGGAAGTCCGTGAACTCTGGTAAGGCCATGGAGTGGCCAGGAGGATGGAAAGGCTCTGTCCCTGGGGTTTTTACAGCCCAGCTGGATGCAGCCTTGAATGCCCTTCTCTGAGCTTTGTGTGGGAGGTCAGACCAAACGCACCCCCCACCTCCCCAATCCCTTCCCACCTGAAATATTCTATGTTCTAATGATTCTGCTGACTCATAAATCAAGATGGCTTGGTTTATGGAGGCCTTTCCTATACAAGTGTTGCTTTTCTGTAGCTTTGCATGAAATCACAGACATAAGCACCATTTCAACACTTTGCTGTAGATTTTGTTATGACAAGTGCTTGCATTTAATTGTTTTCTTGGGAAAAAGATCAACTGTTACTACTGCACAAAAAGAAACAATCAGCCAGTCAAGGGGAGTAGGAGAGTCAGGAAAATTAATTTATAAGTCAAAACACTCTGTTTTGTTTAGCTTTGTACTTTTTCAAAAGCTTACAATGGTTGAAGGACTATGGAAGATTTTAGTTCTAGAAGGCTAATTTAAATCCTAGCTGTGTGCTTAGAAACCCAAGGCACCTTCCACTGGAGGGAGAAATCAAGGTGGCAACTACCCTCATGCTTGAATTTGTTCCTATGGTAAAACACAAGAAGAAAGCCTCTTGCCAGGAAGTCATGGTTGTGTCCACAAATTAGGAGATTAGGAAAATGTACGTTTGAAAACTGTTCAGTTACTGGCTGATATTTGTAAAAGAAAGGTGGACTGTGTAAATTTCTTTGGTAACTGTGTGCCTTGGGACCAAATAATTTGGAGTCTACCTTGAACTGCATTAGAAGAATCTCCAAACACTCAGTAAGCCACAAACTTGAATCTGCTGTGACTCATCCAAAATTCTGTTCTCAAGACGTCCTTGCACTCAGAGACAGCACTCATGGGTGAGTTTTGTCATGCCAGTGATAGCCAGCAAAATCTTTACTGTGCCATTGTCTGGACAGAGTTGCACACCTCAGGGCTGCCCTGACATGATCATCATGGCTCCAGAGCAAGTCCTGACCTACACTCTATTTTTAATAATTTTATGATTGATGCTCACACTCTTTCATCATATATCATACCTATTTCTTTCTTCACAAGACAATTTTAATACCTTTTTAAGTCTCTCTTTCTTTTCTTCCAATCTTCTCAATGGCTCCTGCAAACACACCTGTGAATAACAAGGGTTAGCAGTGGATGAGGGTGGACAGAATGAGACTCAAGGCAGTCACAGGGTTGGTGAGACCAAACACAAGTCTTGATGTAAGTTTTGCGTGTCCCAATACCTAACTATAGATATTCTTAATGTTAATTATGCTATTTGGTTTTATTCCTTAAAAAAAACCACCACCACCAACAACAACAAACCAACAAAACACAACAAACAAATCAAAACCTTCCTATGCCAGTTTTTTGGGTCTGTTTCACAAACAAGAAGATGGAGGAAATGCGTGTATGTATGCATGTGTTCATGAATTCAGCCTACAACCCATTCCTTACTGCAGTTATACATAGAAACCAGTGGAAGAGCCAGCTGAACAAGAAAAAAACATCCTCCTGCTTGTTCTGACCAACAGCAGCAACTCTAGTCTCTGGCGTTCTTGTGCTTGTGTCTAAACTGAAAAGCTTATAAATGAGGAACTGGATTTTTCCTTTTGCGTGTAAAACACCTGATGCACCAAGTGCTATCCCTGGTTCAGGACTCTGCATACCACAGGTTAGTTCTGGTTTTATTACCAGCTAGTGTGTCTTCCACCCACATTCTTCCCCGGAAAAGTGCTCTTGCTCAAGTTAACCAACCCTTGAGAAAAAGGGACATTTCTGGGCACCAAGTAAAAATGTGCAAAATGTGTGTGCTACAGTATTTGTCAAATTGTTAATGGCAGGATAAGTTATAATTTGACCACTTGCCTTCAAATTTTTAATGTCCTCTGAACACAGAACACATTGATGAAATTTGTATTCATTGAAAACAGCGATCTAAAAATGAAAATCAAATATATGTCATGAAAAATTTTTAAAAATGTATGTTATTAAGAACAAAAAATGCATTGAAGAGTAGGGTTTTCCCTCCATTTTCTTTATACAAAGATTCTTGATTCTTTAGACCCCTGTGTTTTGTTCAGAAGTGACAGAAATTTCCCTTGTGAAGCCTAGTCATGAAATCAACTTGCACAAAAGTGTAAACATATCTAACTGTCTTTGCAGGAACAGCCATTTTAGTTATTCTTCCCATCAAGGACACGATTTTCAAAACATGCCTGAAATGTTAAGATAACAATAGATGTCGCTTAAAAACACTGGAAAGATGAAGGCTGTTCTCAAGGTAAGTCCTTAAAAACTTTAAAACGTGTTTGGCATCATTTTCCAGTTGTCTTTAATTGTCAGGAAATTCACAGCATTTGGAAAGTACATAATGTACGTAAATTCCTGTTCTGCAATTAGCTAAAGTAGAATATTGCCTGGTCTCACAAGTTTTTTTTTGACATCTTGCTGTCAGTAAATAGGCTTGTGTGTGCTTGTATGCATGCTCTGCCCCCTTCTCTGCCCAAAAACACAGGAAACAGAGGGTGAAAGTATTTCCTATCACCTGGAAAAATTCTGCCAATTGCAGTGAGACCAAGGCAGTATAAGTGACTTGCTTACATTTTCACCATAATCAGCTGCAGGTATTACAAAATGGTTGGGGTCCTTGGCCATCGACCCATTAGAAGTCTCCATCCTACCTCCTTCGTTTGCCTATCCAATTCTTTCTTGCCTATTGGATAAGTTGGATTGCCTGCAAGGCCTTTCTTTCCCATCTTGGTCCTTGGGGATACAGGTGATGTCTGAAAACTACAGAATTAGAGTGTCAGGTGAAGGGTTATAGCTTGGACCACTGTTCTGGTTGGAAAACAGGCAAGGCAGGAGCAAGAGCATTAAAACAGAAATCCAAATTTCACCATACCTTTTGCATTTCATTCCTGCTCCCCCATGCTTTTTGTCATTACATGAGATTATAAAATAACTGAATCAAGCCCTCTAATATAATGCTACCTTAATCATATTTTTGACCGATGAATGATTTGGGGAACTTTCCAAAACATTTTATTGCATTCACATTTTTCTGCACTTTTTCATTGTTTGACTCAAAATAGGTGCACCAAATATATAAGAAACAACCTTATCTCACATTTATTTTAGCTGAAGAAGAAGATGGAAGCTGACAAAAGCTCACAAAGAAATTGTGCTTTCCTGGTGAGATTTGAGTGGCCTGGGAAGTGCCTGTACTTTTGCTCAGGCCTACTTACACACAAAAAATGTCTGCCTCACAACCTCATCATGCTAAGTACTCTGAAGTGGTTTCATAGAGTCTTAGAATCACAGAATCATAGAAAATGTTGAGTTGGAAGAGACTCATCAGGACCACTGAATCCAGCCCCTGACCCTGGGCAGGTCGCCCCAAGAGTGATACTGTGTGCCCAAGAGCATTGTCCAAATGCTTATTAAACTCTGTCAGGCTGTTGCTGTGATCATTCCCCTGGGGGTCTGTTCCAGTGCCCAACCACNCTGACAAAAGCTCACAAAGAAATTGTGCTTTCCTGGTGAGATTTGAGTGGCCTGGGAAGTGCCTGTACTTTTGCTCAGGCCTACTTACACACAAAAAATGTCTGCCTCACAACCTCATCATGCTAAGTACTCTGAAGTGGTTTCATAGAGTCTTAGAATCACAGAATCATAGAAAATGTTGAGTTGGAAGAGACTCATCAGGACCACTGAATCCAGCCCCTGACCCTGGGCAGGTCGCCCCAAGAGTGATACTGTGTGCCCAAGAGCATTGTCCAAATGCTTATTAAACTCTGTCAGGCTGTTGCTGTGATCATTCCCCTGGGGGTCTGTTCCAGTGCCCAACCACACCATTCCCTCTGGTCCTGTCAC
>VXBQ01004624.1:140930-247426 GCA_013400175.1 Phainopepla nitens | reverse complement strand
TCCTCTCCTCTCCTCTCCTCCTCTTCCCACCAAGTGACCACAGCCATTCTTCATATGGTTTTCCCTCCAGACCCTTCACCACCCTTCTGGATCCCCTTTGGACAGCTTAATGTATTTTTATATTGTGGTGCCCTGAACTGCCCCCAGCACTCAAGGTGAGGCTGCCCCAGTGCAGAGCAGAGCAGGACAATCCTCTCCTTTGCCCGGCTGGCGATGCTGTCCCTGATGCCCTCCAGACATGCTTGGCCCTCCTGGCTGCCAGGGCACTGCTGACTCATGTTCAACTTGCCATTGACCAGGACCTCCAGGTCCCTTTTGGCAGTAATGATCTCCAGCATCTCATCCCCCATTTTGTGCACACAACCAGGGTTGCCCCATCCCAGGAGCAGAATCCAGCACTCACCCCTGTTAAACTTCATGTGGTTGGTGATTGCCCATCTCTCTAATTTGTTGAAGTCTCTCTGCAGGATGTGTCTGCCCTCAAGAGAGTCGAAAGATCTTCCCAGTTTAGTGTTATTTGCTTTCTCCTTGCTCTAGAAGACGGAATAATGAGGGAATTTGCTCAGATGGCACTCACCTTGTGAAATGTCGGTTTTCACTGAGAGGCTGCTTGTTTTCATCAAGAAGTTTGGAACCCATCTTGCTGAGATCTCTCTTTGCACTCTGTGGGTGAGGTCACATCTGAAAGCAGTATCTTCCTATAAAAACATTGCACAGAAAAATCTGTTGTTTCACACAAAACACTATGTCATGTCCCATCTCCTGCAGAGCTGGAATGAGATGCTCAGGTGGACTATATAATTTGCTCTCCCAAATTTTTCATGTCTGACAGACTTCACAGTGGGTTGTCTCATATATTTGTAATACCAGATTTTTTCAGATGTTGAGACAGGCTGGTACAAAACCAAGCTCTAATAGAGCAATACAATTTATTTCATAGCACTGACTGCCATAAAACTGGAAAATGCAAACACAAAACCCTTTGGCTCTTTTTCTTGTTTTTAAGCCACAGTAAATAAGTCTAATTTTCGTTTTGGTACAGTAACTGTTGAATTTATCCCTATTTCCATTTTTTTACAGGACATACAGGCATAAATAGGCTTGAGGCCATCATACAGAATATAGGGGACTCTGCCAGAAAGAACAGTCCCTATTCAGGCTTTGGCTAGGAGGTTGCCACAGGCATAAGACTACATACCAGGCCACAAGGGATGCTGCAAGGGAGGAGGTGGCAGCAGCTCACTCAACCCCTGTTCAGCATAAGGAAGTACTGGCTATGAAACAATTTTTTTTTTTTTCCCATTGATCCCAAGCACAAAATGATCTGTTGAAATTCTGCACAGTCTTTCAAGGACAAAGTAGTCTGAAGGAAAAGAGCTTTTGGAGGTGTTTCCCACGGATAGTCGCCCACCCTATTTATACAGCAAATGGATTGAACTCTTCCTCCGGCATTCACAGCAAGGATGACAGATATAAACTGTGGGAGGGATTTGGGACAGCTGCCCTTCTGAGTGCTGCAACTGTGTGGCTGCTGCTGTGGATGCAGCCTGCAGCCTTGTAAGAGTCTATGGGCAGGACTGGGGGCTGTGAAGCTGGGCATAGAACCAAAATCCCCCCCACTTGCTCCAAATGAACAAATGTATTTACAGGGTGAGAGGCAGAAGATGGGGGTGTACACAGGGTGGAGGAGGAAATGTGACTGCACGGTCCAGCAGTGTGAAACCTCTGACATGAATGAAATTTTCAATGAACATAAGAACAAGATAAGAACAAAGATAGAGGAAGTTTCACACAGCACCTCTAAAATGCAGGACAATCCCAGCTAATCTAGACACTCACACTTTAATCCTAGGGAGGATGACATCCCACACCTTCTCCTCTCTCTAAAAATTGCTTGATTTAAGCTGCTTTATGAACCTTGAATCTTTCCAATTTGGCCATCCAGGCAGAAAAACAACCTTAGATTTTTAAAAGTTAGTTTTCTGTACTACCCAGTAAATATTTGCAATGTTATGAAACAAAAGTGAAGGGCCTTGAGCCATGCTTGAGCCAGAGGGCCTTGAGCCATGCTTGTACCCTACATCACCTTTCACCAAAATTCACCCCTATGAGACAAGAAAGGAGAGGGACAAATGTAGAAAAAACACACAAAAATATTCCAGAAGCCTTTTGTACACTTTCACACCATTCTGCCAGCCAGACTTACTTATACATCACCCAAAAAGCTGGACCCTGCACCCAAAACAGAAGAAAAATCATAGCAAATTAAGTATTAGGAAAAATATGGAGTAAAAAGTAACAGCTAGAACTAGAGGCCAGTCAGCCTTACTGAAGATGAATTATTTTCCAAGAATGGTTCTAGTTATGCTGGGGGTTACATCCAACCCCTCAAGCCCTCAGGTACAGTGAGGTGATGCAAAATAATAGTTCCTTAATTAACAGACACTACTCAGCATCTTGCCTTTGTATTTCTCCGAGAAGAATCAGTTTTGCTCCCAACTGGAAAATCCCTGCCACCACCCCTGCCCAGGTGTGGCTTTTGCACTTGTGGCTTTGGTGCAAGTAGATTAAATTTCAAGTGTCCTTGATGGAGGGGTATTTCCCCCATGGAGGTGGCAGAAGGGTGAGTGCTGTGCAGTGTGGGTTGATCAGGGCAGGCAGGGCTGCTCCTCACACTGCCCCCTCAATCCCACCAGAGCTCCCAGCCCCACTGCCTCACCTGCAGGGTTTTGCTCTTAGAGGTCTCATCCTTTGGCAGCTCACAGATCCCAAACCCTCCATGCAGCCCAGCAAGGCATAAAACTTGTTGATTTTGGCTTGTTACTTTTCAGCTTTGCTTTGAAATTTCTTTCTCCTGATGGTCATTCTCTCAGGTACCTGTTCCATCACTGGCACTATAAATTCTTGTTGTGAAGGGCGTATATAATTTCCTTCTTTGGTTTTGTCAGCAAAGCAGCTAGGCTGCTGGAGCAGAGATTGCTGGATCTGGAGCAATCAATTTTGTAACAAGACTGCTTCATATTCAGGATCCAGTTCAAGAAAGCACTTAGGCAAAGGAATAATGATCAGCTTGAATGGGAATAATAGTGCTTATAGTTAATTGTGGGGTTTTAAAATTGGGCCTTATATCATGCCAATCAAATAATTAATCTACTCAATTACAAGCTCCTGCTACCAAATACATGCCCTGGACTTCCTTTACTCAAAAGGGGAAACATGCAGCTAGGTCCTTGAAAAAGCCATCAACATTCAATAGTAACACAGCAGAGACTTAAAATAGTGTTGGCTTACTCCTTGCTAACTTTTCCAAGCAGAAAATTCAGCACGTCAGTACTTCAGTGACAGTCAATCAAGTGCTTTAATGAGCAAATGGACTATATATTAAAAGCTAAAGAGGGCATTTTTCTCCTCCATTGAGACAGTCTCAGTGGAAACTGAAAACTGTTTTTTGACATCATGAGTCCTCAGATTTCCAGTATGCATCACAGTAGGTCCTCCAAAAAGTAATCTGAGTGACAGAAGGATTAACTGTGCGGGGAATAGCAAGAAAGGCAGGATGCTATCTGCAACATAATGCACATAAAGCTGAAGGGAGTGATTAGAAGTGATGCATTCTTGTGAAGCCAGATTTATTTTTACACGAGCATAGTCTACAGGCACGATCATGCAACTAACCCCTTCAGAGTTCTTGCTGACCAGCAGATGATATCTTATGCTGTACAACTCCATTAAATTTAGCACAGAAACATCCTAAACTAGGGAAATGGAAGAATTTATTAAATTTATTTAATTTTTTAAACCATGTGTTTCTGTAGGAGACTAATACAATGTCAAAACTTCCAACTTTTTCAACAAAACCTGTGTGATGGACAAAACCTGGGATCCACCTGTGTTTGAGGTTGTTGATACAGCAAGCTGCTGGCTCATGACAGCATCATTTGCCATGCTGCTGCTGAGGTTTGTTTTGAGCAGCCCAGCTAGGCTGTCACTTTTCAGAGACAGTCTCTGAGGAGCTACAGATGCTAAAGTTAGATGTGGTGCTACATGCTAATGTATGAGATTCAATAACCTGGATCAAATTATTGCTGCAATCCATGTCTGACCAGCTGGAGCTGGCGTTATTTCCACTAGTCTCCAAATTAATTTCTCAGTTTAATTTTAAATGGAAGAATGGTTTTGCTGTCGCTAGTGATGCTGTTTTAGATTTATTCTGAGTTTGTTTTAGTGTGCGTTTGCATTTTAGAGAAATTCTGAGTCTCTGCATCCTGGGCTAGTGGGACACACTGAAGACTTCAAGTCCACTGCCATGACTGCAAAATGGGAACCAGAGAGCTGGCTCTCATGGCAATTTGCAATCAGTTTTTGCTGTGTGATGTGTTTGCAGGGAGCAGTTATTTTTGGTTCAGACATCTAAAACGTGTATTCAATGATGTTCAACTATGGACTATGAAACAAGTCTGTCAAAATGAGGATATTGCTGTGTTTGTACATGTATGTGAATAAATGATTGTAAAACACTAGGGAGACAACAAAAGCTGCCTAAGATAAGATACTTTTGGCTTTGTATCCACTTCTAAGAAGCCCTAGAGATGGGAACGGCATCCAGCCTTTGAGGAAGAAGCCACGTTTTAACTAGAGAGGTAATGGGAGTGAAGCCTTAAGGCGTTTTTCCCATAAGTAGGGTGGTACAGAGGGGCAGTGACTGAAGCAATAATGGTGTAGGAGGTGAGACAAGAGGCCTAGGTAATTAGAAGGACATTGACTTGGCTCAATTTAAAACAGCAACAGATATTTCCTTGAAGAGGCGTTGTCTTAATTGCCAACTTGGACTGCCAGCTCTGTCAGGCAGTGATCAACTCAGTAATGCACAAAACAGCATCAGTACTATGGGGCTCTCCTGCTGAACCCCAGTCACCAAACACACTCACAATGACTGCAGTTTTAGCTGCTGTAGCTCAGGTGAAATATGTTTAGGTTTAATGCTTAGCTGACTCGATGGAAAGTATCAGCCTGGTCACTCTGTTCATGGGCTCTCCTAAAGATATCACCAAAACAGCATGACTGATGCAAATAAGGGAGGCAGAGTCTTCAGGCTGAGCATCCCAGACAGATATGGCTAACCCTAACTGCTTTGCTGGTCGTTGTAGTGCCAATACTGCCCCTCTCAGTCCATTCTCCCAGCATTTCGAAAATTGGAAATGCTCTCTTCTCAATGGAGGAGCACGGCTCTAGGAAAAAGCTAGGCAAGAGAGAGTTGGCTTTGCACTGCTCAAATTTCCCCATTCCCTGAATTTGTGTGCCTGATTTTGCAGTCTCAGTGGTGTCGTATTCCTGACTTCATGCCATTAGTTCTAATTCCTTTTTCTGCTTGTGCTCCTTTACATGTTACGGCTGTCTTCCTTCTTTGGAACAGCTCTGGCTCTTTACAGACCACATACTTCACTCTGGGAAAGTACTGAGCTGTCACTTACAATCCCACACAGGAAAGCCCTCCTATCCTCTGCAGGAAGGTGAAATCTTGTGGTTACCACATGCAGAGGGCCTCACTTGAAAAAAGCAAGAGTTTCAATTGTTCTGTGGTACAGATGTCTGTCCCATTTGTGCAGCTGAATGGTCATTTAAATTTCATTTATACAGAGATTTCTCATTTGTGCATGGGTAAAAAACCTTCAAATCTGAGTTCATCACTGCTCTGTATCCATCATGACCTCTCAAAATTAAATTCCATTGTTCATTCAATGGTATTTTTAAATTTTCTGTGCTATGTCCAAATCTGCTCAGAAAAGAATGCCTGCATTTTGTAGACACACTGCATAAAGTACTTCCGTATCTCTTCCATGTTGTTTGAAAGACTTGATTTTCCTTTGCGGTTTTTTGTTTGTTTGCTTTTTGGTGGATTTTTTAGGCTAGATTTGGCAACCATGAGAACCACATGCTAGCATCTGAGCTGGAATAAAAATGCAAGATATTTTTATGTCTTTCTTGGATTATCTTTTCAACTCAAAGAGTTCCCAGGTGCATGTTCCAGTGCTTAAGCCTGGTAACCCTCTAAGCAGAACAAGACTTCTGTCCTTGTTCCAAGCAAGGAGACAAAAGCTAGCTCTAATAGATAAAGATTTGGAGTTCCTTGCATATACAGTTTTCTTTGCAAAATTAAGGCACACACTTCTGCAGGAAAGGAGCTGGCATGCTGTAAAATTTCAGAATATATCTCTTGCTTTCAGTGGTTTCACTGCTTCTAGTATCTAATCTACCTTTCTTGTCTCTAAGCTGCTTCCCTTTTCTCACTGACCAAAGATTTTGACCAGGTTTCACTGATTAGCAGCACTGGAAAACCCAAATGGCAGAATTAGATTGTTGTTGCCTCAAAACCAGCTCTCCACCCATAGACAAACTTGCTTCCAAACCTGGCTACTGCAATAGCAGAAGTAAAGATTGCTTTCTATTTCACTCCCAGCACAGCAAACAAACTTTTTCCTTCAGACATTGGAGCAAAAATTGTGCCATCCTGTGCTATGGGAATGGTCCCTTCCTGATATTTAAGGTCCCCTCCAATCCAAGCCTTTCTATGATTTCTATGATAAACCCTCCAGAGAATTCATTGCCATGGTGGATAACTCAAGGCTTGAGCAGTTGTTCTTGACCACTGAATGTTGCTATTCTGTCTTGTGGAAGATACAAGAAATATTTTCAAAACAAATCCATGCCCCCTCTGGCTAGTAAAGGTCAGCTAAAATCAACTATGCTCTATTCTAACAGGAATCAATAACCTTTTTTCCTCTAAGAAGGCAATTCATTGGCTTTTCTGTAGAAGTTCAGTAGTCTTTTCAGTGTTCAAATAATCTGCACACAATCCATTAAACTTTGATTCCAAGGGGAAAACATTCAAGAAAATAGTAAAAAGACAATGCAAACAAGCATGACTATACTGAACATGTCTGGTAAGCTCTATGAACTGGGAGAAAATTTGTACAAATTATTGAAGACATCTCTCTTGTAAATTAGGTTGACATCTTGATACTGTAACTCTTCAGTTTTGTTGCAGCCTTCATCAATCTAGATTGTTCTGTATTTCTCATTCACAAAACATTCCTAGCTTGATAAAAGTCACAAAGGGCCATGGCTGCTTCTGTCCCTAAAATTCTTATTGACTGTCCTCCTCTTCATTGCTCAAATAGATTCTCAGGTCTTCTGATCTGCTCTCAGCAAAACACCATGGATATATGTTTACAAATTCTCACAGAGAGGTGTTGCTGCACTGAGTAGGAAACAACACCTGACTGGTTCAAGAACTTTGGTGCTGCTTGTACTTTCTTCTTCACGGTTAGACAGAAAATAATTACAGGAGATTGAAAGGGGCTTGCAGCCTGTGGCATAGCCATTGAACAGATATTGGGTTGAACTTCTGGTCTGTTAATATGCAGTTTCTGGGTGCTATAGAAAGGCCATGATAACTCACTTTGCAAATTCCAAACTCTGATGTTGTTCTGATTATAAAAACTTCCTACAACCATCTAGGAGTTAGGAGAATGCCTTGTCATGTTCATATGCTTTTGATCCTTCAAGTGTTGCTGCTGTTGAGCTGAAAAAGAATCAAATGTTTCTCATCTGAAAGAATAAGATTGGGAAGGAGCAAGAAAGAGAAGGAAAGATTGATAGATCAGGAGTTGCAGGTCTGTTCTTCTGGTGAAAATTACTTTGTTTTCACACCTGACCTCATACCCCTTTTCTGTCCCATTTTGCTCCTTTGCTATACTTTATCCTTAATCCTCACCCTGCTGTGTTGTAAGATGCTGTTTGAATACAAAATAAAAGAGCTGGACACCAAATAGAAATGCCACGAAACTTAAATGTTATAGTGGTTGCATATTTGCTCCAACTTTTTTCTCTCTCTTCATGGATCTGTAGTTAGTGGGAAACTTTGTACAGTTCTGCTGTTTTTCTCTGCAAGTGACAGTATGAATCAGGCAGTTTTCCTTGTAAAGACAGAGGAGGCAGTTGAAGGCTGGTTTCTAGTGTGAGTTATTGGCACGGTAAGAAATTACTCCCAAAATCACACAGATAAGTAACAGCTGTTGACTTACCTGCTGTATCTTTTACTGCCTCTCTGAGGGATGTTTTACTTTGGAGGAAGTATGGACATGTCTGTGCCTACAGGTACACAGCCTTGGGAGAGTTGCAGCAGAGCTGCCAGCTTTTGTGACACAAAGAGTGGACTTGGTGGTGAGGTTCCATGCCCAACAACAGCCTTCTCTACACACTCATCAGGGCCCATCTGGCAACTAGGAATCATAGACTCACAGAATCATAGAATCATAGAGTCATAGAATCACAGAATCATAATCACAGAATGACCTGGATTGGAGAGAGACCTTAAGGATCATCTAATTCCAACCCCCCTGCCATGGAGAGGGACATGTTCCACTAGACCAGTTTGCTCAGAGGTCCATCCAAAATGTCCTTAAACACTTCCAGGGATGGCACATTCATAATTTCCCTAGGAAACCTGTTCCAGTGCCTCACCACTCTTACAGTAATCAATTTTTCCTAATATCTAATCTACACCTTCCCTCTTTCCATTAGAAGCCATTGACCCTTCTCCTGTCACTACTTGCTCTTGTAAAAGTCCCTCTTCATCTTTCTTGCAGACTCCCTTCAGGTACTGAAAGCCTGCAATTAGGTCACTCTGAAGCCTTCTCTTTTCCAGGCTTAACAATTCCAATTCTCTCAGCTTTTCCCCATAGGAGAGGTGCTACATCTCTTTGGATTCACTCCAACAGTGCCATGTCCTTCCTATGCTGGGGCACCAAAGCTGGACACAGCACTGCAGGTGGGGTCTTACCAGAGCAGAGCAGAGAGGCAGAATCCTCTTCCCTCACCTGCTGCCCACGCTGCTTTGGGTGCAGCCCAGGATGTGTTTGGCTTTCTGGGCTGTGAGAGCCCATGGCTGGGTCATGTCCAGCCTCTCATCCATGAGCATCCCCCAAGTCCTTCTCCCCAGGGCTGTTCTCAGTTTATCTCTCAGCCTGTGCTGATACAGGGGGTTGCCCTAACCCAGGTGCAGCACCTTGCACTTGGTCTTGTTAAACCTCATGGGATTCTCATGGGCCCACTTGTCCAGCCTGTCCAGGTTCCTCTGGATGGCATCCTGTCCTTTGAGTGTGTCAGACACACCACTCAGCTTGGTATCACCTGTGAATTTTTTGAGCATACGCTGGATTCCTCTGTTTGTGTCAAACATGGACATTAACAAAAAAAACCAAAAAGGCCAACCACATCCTGGCCTGCAGTACCAAAAGCACAGGCAGATCTTATCTCTCTGTACGTACTTCGTGAGAGGCAGCAGAAAAATAAGGATGTATACGTTTGAGGTGACTAGATATGGGACAAGATGTAATGGATATAAGATGCAGCATGGGAAATTCCAGTTAGACGTTAGGGAAAAAAACTACAGTATGAGAGCAGTCAAACTTTGGGACTAGAGCTTGCAGATGATGTGACCTCCATTTTTTGAGCTGCTCAAACTCCACTGGCCCAGGCACTGAGCGACCTGACATAAGCCAGCCCTGCTCTGAGTGCCTGGTTAACACAGATGATCTCCAGAAATCCATATCCTAAGAACCAGGATGTATGCAAATAGATCAGTCTTGAAAAAAATCGGATAAAGCTACATTCCCATTGAAAGTGCAAACTTTAGTTCTCAAAAAATCAAATTCTTAGGAATATTTAATGTTCCATATAACTGCTGAGGATGAGCAGCTTCTTAAAAACCCATAGCTACTTTTTGCTTGAGACAAAAGTTACTGGGTTTCACAAGTCAGTGGGAGAATTTTTTTCTGGAAACCTTTATTCCAGTTCTTGGAAGGCAAAATATAGCCTATAGGTTAAAGCATGAGACACATTAGGGAAAAAGTAGTCTTATTCTGACTCAGTATCAGATTTGTTAAGTAACTTTGAAGAAAATGTCTGAAGTCTTTCATGCCTTTCATAGCATGTAATATAGGACTAGCAGGCTATTATACAGATGAGACAAATTCAACACTGTTTTTAATTTTTGCATTTAGGTGTCATGGAAAATACTGAACTACTTTTTATTTGAGGAAAGGTATTACTATATCTTTTTAACATTGAATTGGCTGTAATTTTAAATGGCAGATCACTAAAAGAGTATTTCTAAGCTTAACTGGTTATTGGAAAAACAGTTTCTTTATAAAACCTTGAAAAGAGCAGTTAGACATTGTTATGGAAAGTATTATATTTTCTACAACTATTGTTTTTTATCTTGTGGAATCTTAACGTGGGGATAGGATAGAACTGTTAATGAGCTTTTGAATTTAAAAGTCCCCAAGCATATGCCCTTAATTTGGAAGGAAGAGAACATCCTTATTCTGAACACTTTTATTATTCATACTGAGCTCCTGGGAATGCAAAATTAAGATTTTGAAATATGAGTTTGTGCTACTCTGTTACTGGTTGCATGGCCAGGTTTTGTAGCTATTCTGCTATACCACTGATAGAGAATGACTTTTTGAAATTAAATGAGGTCAAGGAATAATTTCAGCTTTGTGGGTACGTGTGTTGCTCTGACAGATTTCTGGTAGCAGATGTGTGAAATGGATACAATTAAGAATAGAGCCAACAGTGTATTATAAAGATGATCATGATATCTCATAGCAAATTCACCCCACATCTTTCTTCTTTTCACATGCTTTATTCTCTTTGTTTATAAAAAGTTTGAGTCAGTACTTTTCAATTATAAAACAACTGCAGTATACAAAAAGCATATGCAGAGTGGATGCTTACATTTCTCTGGAAGACTACTGTTTGATAAAGAGATAGAAGCATTTCAGGAATACCAGAACATTTTCAGCTTTTCAGGATGTCCAGCTTCAGGGTTTGCTAGAGTTATTTTATCACTGTATCCTGAGGAAAGTTCCTTCAAGGGCTATCAGATCTCCTCTTAGGTATTATCTGAGCAACTGAGAAAATCCTGTTGAGAGGCTGAGTGGCCTTCATAACACAGGAGAGAGATACCTATGTCTGTATATATATATACCCACAGACACATACTCCCATGTGTTATTTTCACTTTCACTACAATTACTCCTCTTTCCTTCACCTGCAGCCACCTACAAGAAAATACATTTTGCAATAACTGAATATATTTAACATATATTGGACAGAACAAAACCCATCTTTGTCAATGAACTTGATTAGTGAGATGATAACAACTGATCCAATCCTGTCTGTCAGCTGTTTGTGGTTGACAAACAACGGGTGTCACTTCAGGAAGCAGGCAGAGCTGGGTTGCAGTGTCAGTTCCTCAGCAGTGCTTCTCTGCCAAGTCCAGGAGTCGCACGGAGTGAGGCGAGTTCCTGCTATGCTGCTGGAGAGTGGCTGGGTAAGTGCTGCAAAGGAGACAGACCAGGAGGAGGAAAATAGTATTAAACTCAAATGAGAAGTTTGCAGATCTGGATGAAGCTTAACGGTTCCTGGTGGGAGGTAAGATTACAGCAGAGCTGGGAGGGAACATGACAGGAGAGCAGTTAAAGGTACTTTGGGTTCTTAGTCCACTGCAGCAGTTGTGAAGGTCATATTTCATGAAATAAGTGGAAATAAAGTGGTAGTTAAAAGTGCATTTTAGGAATATTATTGCAGAAAGGGCTGCTGGTCTCCTTTTACAATAGCAACCACACTTTCATAATCCTTTCTGAAATTTATTAAAAGAAAAGAAGTGTTATTGGTTTTGCCAATTAATCTTTGAACAAAGAATAAGAATGAAGTTTCCATAATGATTCTATTGGTACTTCATTGGCTCTGATACTTTTCGTGATGAGTAAATTTTTCAGAATCAGCTCAATTGCTGATAATCTCAAGTCGCCGTTATATAAAAGGCTGTCTCATCTACCTTCATTTTGGCACTTTTAAACACCACCCCTGATGCTCTCAGCTACTCACACAGCTCAGCAATGAAATGAAACCTCATCATGGGCTGCAGCAAGAGCCCAGCCATGAGGTCAAGGACTATAGCTTGCAAGTCAAGAATGTGATTATTCCACTCCATTTACTACCTGGTAGCCCACACCTGGGATATGGTGTCCAGGTTCTGTCTTCCTTGTCCAAGACAGACACTGAAAAATTCAGAGTAGCATAATTTCCCCTGCTGGAAATATTCAAAGCTCAGTTTGATGGGACCCTGGATACCTCAGTCTATAGCCCTGCTTTCAACAGGAGGTTTGACAGTAAAATCTCTCGAGGTGCCTGCCAGCTTGGATGTTTTTAAGATTCAACAGCCACAATCCACACAGACTGGGATATGCCTTTTACTTTCTGCAAAGTCATGCAGAGGTACCAAAACTGGCTCTGGAGGAGCTAATTGAAGTACTGAAGCCTCTAAACCTGGAAAGCAGGGATAAATTGGATGAGGGAGTGTCACTCCAACACAGATTTATCACAGATTTATTTACCTATTTAAAACTAGCTTAGATATTTCTACACAGCATTGTGTTCTGAACTGCACACATTCCTCAGGCTCACATGGCAACACGTATATCTTCTATATCCAATGTTGTACAGGAAGACTCCATGAAGTCTACTGTTTTAGCCCTAAAAAAGTATGTGCAGGCTGCTTCTGAATCTGAAACAAAAAAATTCCAGGAAAAAAATACTTCAGGAAAAATATAATATAATGCTAGAACCTCTCACCAATTTAATGAATTTCTTCCTAGCCTAGAATTGATCTCTGTTGCACAGCGGAAATGAAGTTCATGTGAGGATAATCTTTGGTAGGGGCATGGAATGAGGTCAGACACCCACTAACATGGATAGGGGAAAAAATCTGAAAATTAAGTGGAGATAGTTCTTGATACAGAATTCATTATCTTATTGTAATCTCATTAAACAGAGTGATTTTTTTCCTCTTAAGTTAAAATAAGGGGGAAAGAGTTTCAGCCAAAATAAGAGACATAAGGAAAATCTGGAGTGGATACAAAACAGTCATTACTTTATCTGCACTTGCTGTGCAAGAGGTACTTAGTAGTAAATGGTGAGCTCTCTCACCATGAGGGCTGTAGAAATCATTGAATCACTTTCATTGATGATCCTGATTTGATGGTGCAGAGAGAAAAAGGCAGCAATGGAAATTGCTACTCAGTGAGCTGATGCTTCTCATTTTCACCTCAGTTGCACAATTAAATACATTAACTGCGAGCTTTATTTTCTTAAACTCCCCAAATTCATACCATTACCAATTTCAACAGGAAAGCTATTTTGGGGAAATCTTTTCTGTGAAGAGCTACTCAAATTAGTGCCTAATGTGTTAACCTGAGAACCAGAAGCAATGGGGCTAAAGAGGCATGCTACTGTGGCCAATCTAACCTATCCTGTTGAGAAGACAAAGGTCAGGTCACTGCCCACCTCTGGCTGTTTTGCTCTGGGACCAGAGCTTGTATCTGCACAGTTACTCACTGTGCCAGGCACGCACCAAAGCCTCTCTATCCCTCCCCTCTGCAACTGAACAAGGGAGAGAAAATATAAAAAAGGGTTTATGAGTTGAGATAAGGACCAGGAGAGATGACTCACCAAATATAGTCATGAGCAGAAGAGATTCAGCTTGGGGATATTAGCTGAATTTATCACTAAAACAAACAGCAGGATAATGAGAAGTAAAAGCAGACCTTAAAAACACCCTCTTTCCAAGATCTACTTCCTCCTGCAGTCCAGTGGCAGAGGGAGACGGGGCATGGTGGTGTGGTCAGTTCATCACACATTGTTTCTTTGCCTGCTCTGATGCGGGGTCTCTCCCCTGGGAGATGGTGCTCCATGAATTTCTCTAGTGCAAGTCCATCCCATAGGCAACAGTTCTTCACAAACCACTGCAACACAGGTCATTCTTCCCTGGGGTGCAGTCCTTCATGGACATCGTGGTCCACTGTGGGCTCCTCCCTCCATGGGTCTGCAGGTCCCTGCCAGGAGCCTGTTCCAGCACAGGCCTCCCACAGGTTCACAGCTTCTTTTGGGCATTGCACAGCTCCAGCATGGGTCTCCTCCACAGGCTGGAAGTGGATCTCTGGATCTCTGGATCTCTGTGATCCTCTGTGGGCTGCAGGTGAATCTCGGCTCCAGTGCCTGGAGCACCTCCTCCTCCTCCTTTTCTACTGACCGTGGTGCCTGCAGAGCTGGAACCAACCTGCTCTTTTCTGGCTGCAAGTACAACTGCTATAATAACTTTTGTCTCCCTTCTCCTCCTTCTTCTCCTCCTTCTTCTACTTCTTCTTCTTCAATATGTCATCCTAAGAGGCATTATTATAATTTCCAACTGGCCCAGTTTTGGCAAGTGGCACATCCATCCTGGAGCTGGCTGGCATTGGCTCTGACAGATTTAGAGTCAGCTTCTGGCAGCTTCTCACAGAAGCTACCCCTTTAGTCTCCCCCACTACCAAAACCTGGCCATGTAAACCCAATGCGTCAGGGTTTGTACGCATCCTACACAATTCAAATTTACCAGCTTACATTGGTGCTCTTTGGGTCTTCTCTCCACCATGCTTCACTGACTACAAGTGGACTAGTTTTATTTTACCTTTTCATCCATCATGTAGGGCTCATAGTATCATGAAGGAATTTCATGTCAGTTTGTCTTCAGCTACTTCTTCATTAGAGCTACAGTGAATAATGACATAAAATATTGGGCTCTTATGCTTTCCAGTGATAAAGAAGACGTACAGAACATTAAATAGCCTGGATGAAATGAAAAGAAGGAAGTTAGAAAGGGAAGCTATTTCATAACATTGTTTTCAGATCTGTTTTTCTGCAGAGAGATCTAAAGATCAGCCAAGTACAGGGACCCAGTGCAACACCACACACAGGGCACTCCAAAACTGGATATTTGGACTGGCAAAACATCATTAACGCCACAAGCAGCATGGCCCAAGATTTTCTGTGGATTCCTGTGTCGATGAAATGGAGAGAAGCTAAGAGAAAACATATTAGGAGGACAGTGGGACAAAGGGCAAGTGTGGGTATTCTTCCGCATCCCAAAACAGCAGCCTTACCATAAGTGTTTCTACACCTGTGGTTGGGCTGTCTAGCTGTGTTCTTAAATACTTCAACTGAACTTCAAACAGGCAAAAGTTTTAAAAAATGCATCAGTAATGAGCTTATTGACAGCACAATTGGCTTCACACTTTTGCATATGCTCCAAAGATCTTACTTTAACACAGTTAAAGTTATCATTTATATCATAAAGTTATCATTGCTTTTCATTTTTTCATAATGGAAACCTCCAGATTTAACAGCAAAATGAACCACTTCAGCCCAAACAATTTGATGTGACAGAGCACTTGCATGAACACAGCAGCTCACTCTAATATGCAGAGTGTAGCTGTGCTGATCAAGGAAAAACTCTTGCAAACCAGCATACTTTGAGAATGCAGGGTGGAAAAATCCCCTTGCAGTAAATTCCTCCTTTCTGAAATGACAGGAGGAATCTGATTCTTCTCTAACCCAACTGTAGCAGAAACGTCATGTATTTAATTGCGTTTATGCTAAGGTAGGAAATCATCATTATCAATCAGTGTTGGCAGCAAGCTTTGCTTTTTGTACTGCTCCTAGGCAGTAGGAGCTTAGACTAATGCAGGAAGGTTTGTTCCTCAGACAATACATTTTAGTATACTAAGTTTCATAAATATCTGTATATGTATATTCAGCATGAAAGTGACCTTCGGTAAAATTATTTTTTCAATGCATCTGATGATAGAGTTTGCATTACCTCTGCAGTCAGAAATCAGATGAAATAAGCAATTTGGGAATAAAACAGTATTAGTAGTTGCAGTGCACATTTTGAGGATAAGTAGCAATAGACTTGTGCTGAAATCCTTTTAAAAAATATATTCTTCCTTACAGCAGGCTGCCTAACCCAGCAGGCAATTAGTGAGGTTAGTACCAAGTTCAAACATATTTTAGGATGAGCACTGTCTTTTCAAGATGAAGGGAAGGATGTTTTTTTTTTTTCTCGGAGAGGCATATATGCTTATAGAATCAGCATGGTGCTGCATATATGATCTCTTTCTCTGCAGTCTAATGCCAGCTTTATGGTAGGAGTAATACATCTCCTTGTCAATCAGCTCCTCCTTCCATTTTTTTTTTTTTTCACCCTGGTGAGAACAAGCTCCCATAATGAATGAATTGCTGTGCTGGATTCCTGATGAAAGGCACATCCCCTGAAAAACTTACTGGCTTGCAACAGATATTCACTAGTAAAATCCTTCAAAAAAAGGTAATATTAAGGAGATAGATTGTTAGAATTGTGCAGTTGTTAAATACAAGTAAGACACCTTTTCAAAAAGCCCATTTAGGCTTGAGACTGA
Source organism: Phainopepla nitens (assembly GCA_013400175.1). Taxonomy (NCBI): domain Eukaryota; kingdom Metazoa; phylum Chordata; class Aves; order Passeriformes; family Bombycillidae; genus Phainopepla; species Phainopepla nitens. The sequence goes on along the minus strand of VXBQ01004624.1, from coordinate 231,062 downwards.
ACAGATACGTTTTGTATACAGTTCTGATTCCTCCTCCTGCTCTTGGTGACAAACACTGAGGCTGAAGCAGAGTCAAATAGAAAAGAGGAGGTATGGCAAAAGTTGGGCAAATTGCTGCTGTAATTAGTATTAGAAAAGCTGGTTTCTAGATCTGGGATCCCTCCCACACTATCAAAGAAGAAATACTGCAGATTTTGATGTGAACTTAAATTTTGGCTTGTTTTCAATACTTTTCTGAAAGATCTAGATTCTGGTAAGACATGAACAGAAATTTGAGCAGGTTTTATTGATATGCTACCCTTCAATATGGTCCAATTTTGGCATTTCTGTTGGAAGAAAAGGTAGTGAGATAGGCTGAAGGGGAAACAAACTTTTTCCATGTCACTTTTCCTCAGGTACATTTAAAAAAAATTGAGTAATAATGCTCAAGGGTAATAACTTGCAAACTGGGTATTTTTTCCCCTAAATCAGGTAAAAAAAACTAGGACGCCACCAAATACATTTCCACTTTTCAGAGGAGCTTAAATTTATGACTCTGCTATACAAAGGTGTGTGAAACAAGGAATTTCAAGTCACATTATACTCTGTACTTTTCCAAAATGTTCTTTCTGATGTGTCACAGGCAGTATTTCTCACTCATAGGACACCTTGCACTGCCTGGGTGACAGGCACAAATCATAACTGATCCAGAACCCAGAAAAAGACATTTTAAGAAACCTATTATCTATAAAATGTTTTTGGCTGATACTGATACTGAATGTTTTTCCTTTTGTAGGCAATTAATATCTTTCTATTCAAGTGCTTGAAATAGTAAAGCACACTAGAAATATGGGTCAAAAATAGGATTTTGTTGGTAACAGCTATAAGTTACTCTAATTACATACTGCCTTTCAGCTCTTCGTATTAACACCTGATCTTTCATTTAATAATAAACTGCAAACAACCTGTCACAATTGCAACTTGATAACTGATCAGCCAATCTCACATACTAGCCCCAGGCCCACAGCTGGCACTAGGAGGAACTCTGAGCAGATCAAAAAGCAGGCTTTTTGTATGGAGTACAAATTATTCTGAATTATATCCTCCCTGAGTCAATGTAATCCACATCAGTTCAATGTTGTCAGGACCATCACTCAAGCTTTACTCACAACTGCCTAAGAGCCAGGTTACCTGCAGCCAATTTAAGGTATCCAGGTGGATCTTAGTTGCTGCTTTCTGCCACTTATTTAAGTGAAGGATAGGAATATTTTTCTAGAAGACTCAACAACCATGTTTGTATAGCTCCTGCCACTCTGAGTAGTCCACTTCTCAATTAGCACTCCAAATCTTTGAGTCCTGTAGACAATAAATAAATAAATGTAGACAAACAAAACACCTGTGTTGCCATGGTTATTCTGTGTACAGCTTTAAGTTTGGAACAGCTGAAAAATCACTACCAGCGTGTATTATGCCTGAGCATAAAGGACACAGTTCTCTTTCCTCAAGGACCTTTCATAATCCAGAGTAGAGGTACCTTGAGGCTAATCAGTGTCAGGACAAGCAGTCCTTGAAATCTGTCCCACACTCTCATCTATTATTAAACAACCATGGCCCTTGAAACTGTTGCTGTAGTGCAAAGTCAAACTAGGTGAATCCACGTGGTACAACAGCACTATGAAAACACACTATCGCACTTCTAGATTTTTAGGGTATTGCTAAAACTACCAGCAATTACTCAAAACTTGTAAAATACATGCATTTCTATCTGTGTTTAAACCTGATGATGCTCTAAAATTACCACATTCTGCCACCAGCTCAGTACATGACAGCTGAAAATCTAAACATACCAGTCTGGAATCATTATACATGCTGTTGGTAAATCCTGGGGAAAATTGCATCAATTTAGAAGGGAAAATAATTTGCAATGATGTATATTAAGCATTCTATACCTAGCTAGATCTTGATGCTAACTACAAATTATAGACCAATAAAGGCAATACCAGACTATAGTCTAGTATTTCACTATTTGATTTAATCCTGGATTGAAGGGTTGAAGATTTGCCAACTACAAACATGTGGAAAAAAGTCAACTTGAAAACCTCCTATTTGTTTTGACAGCTTGAGAAAACAACATTGTTATTTATCAACAAAATTATGTGACTTTTTTGTTATATAATTATTACATTTGATCAAAAAATATATCAATATGCAGCATTAAACTATTACTTGTGTTTTAACTTATGTATAACTATGTGATAACTTATTTTATGTATCAAAAATATCACATACAGATGCTACCTGAGGGTTTTAAAGGTACCTTAGCTTCCTTTCCACTGGGATGTATTCATTGTAAACCAAGACCTAATCTGAGAAGGCACAAGTCTTGATTCAGGGATGTCTTAGGTTTAGTTCTGGCTTTGCCATGGAATTTTCAGCTTTTTATCTGTATGCCTTTCAACAGAGCTTTGAGACCAGCTTGCAGAAAAGTACTAGAGAAAAGCTAAGCATTACTGTTATGATTGCCTTTTAATATTATCGAAACAGTTCTTTAGCTGTCAGCCACTGTTAAAATTGCAAAATGCAAAAAGACGATTTCCATCATGTACCAGTCTGTTGTGAAGTAGCATGACTTCCCTTGTGCTTTTTTAACCAAATGTGAAGCAACAGGATGCAGTCAGTTAAAACATTCTCGTGTGAGACTACATTTAAAAGCTGTAGGTCTATACTGTTACTTTCAAAACTAGTATACTCAAATATAACCATGTGCTCTAACAGAAATATATTAAGCCAGCAGGAGGGCAAAACTGACCTTGTGCAGACTCCTTACAGAGACTCAGTCCCACAGTAAGACATCTTTTACCACATATACACCTCACAGCAGCCGTCATCATTCGATGAGCCTTTGACACTGGCATGGCTAGTCACTTTTTAATTAAATCTCCTAGTTTCCCTCTGCTAGCACTGTGCAGCTCTAGTGATGGCACCATGTCCTGAGATCCAGACACGTAGCTAAAATCTTGGCAGAAAGCAGAGCTGAGTAATGGTTCTGGTTGTAGAGTGAGCTTTATTTCATCCCTTACACTTAGGTATCTCTGGTCACATCCAAACCCACACTAAGACAGTTACAATCTAGGTCACATTTTGCTCTTGTCCTGCCCTGTTTTATCAAAACACTTTCAAATCATCCCCTCCACTCTGGGGAACAACCCTTCCAAACATGTGTCTTTGTGAACTGTGAGGCACACTTCTGTGTGTATAGTTTATCATTTTAGGCAATAGTATAAAGCGCTATTCAGAAATGGGAAGCTTTGAAGACCTCTAAAGGCTAAGAAGTGGCTGCAAGGTAAGGAATGCTGTGATGCAACTAAAAAATCTTCCTAAGGTTGTGTGCCCATGGGCAGCCCTCCCCTCACACTGTGCAGCCTCAAGATTGTTTTGTCATAACCTCAAAGAAGGAAGTAAGGCAATGACTTTAAAGTATCAGGTCTTTTACTTTTTGTTCCTAGAGCTTACATAGAATGAAGATCCAAGTAAACAACACTTGAAGAGTGGAGACAAACTCTAATCTGTAAGTATACGCAGAATGAAAAAAAGAAGCCTTGGTTTGCCAAGTTTTAAAAAAAAATGTTTGCAAATTTAGGGTGTGGGGGAATCATTCACTGGTCTATTTGTTTTATTTTGAACCCATTTTCAGCACAAATGTTTTCTCACTGTATTTGGTAATTGTCTAGTAAGGGATAGCATTGCTTCATTCTTTTCCATGTTGCTACCCTGTAGCAACACTGTCTTCTAAAGCTGGGAAGCAGTGCATTCTGCTTTCATCCATCTTTTTTGGGTGTATTTGACATCATCAGTCTCTGTAAGGACAAAAAGGACTTGTTCTCTCTGTTAAAATACAGCTAAGAAGATAAATAATCCTCTTCAGGAACATTTCATGGTTTCCATTTCTTTGTGTAAAAGTAGTGACAATGTCAAATGAAAGACTACCAACTCAACATGGTTTTCCATCCCATTTGTTCTTCAATGGACTGAATTGAAACTACAAAATATCAGTATAATGTTGACACAGCCTGCAAAACATGACCTGTTGAGCTACCAAATGAGTTAGGGGAATCATGAAAAGTTGTTTGAAAAAAGTCCATGTCTAAATGTACAAATGTGCTTGATATTTAATATTATTTTATTTTAGTGTTTTCCATTAAGGAAGTTTTTGTACTTCAAACTTCAGGTGTGTGTGTGGTTATTTTGAAATGAAAGAAATTCCGCAATTATTCTAGTGGCATAGGCTACATTACCATAACACAGCATGAAATTAGGACAAAATGAAATGCAATTACAATGCCCTCTACAGAAAATATCTTTGAGACTAAATGAGGATTCTGTGAAACGTATGCAGATTTTAAACATAATTTTGTTAAAAATTATTTGTGCTTTGCAATTCCTCCAACCTAGTCTGGTTCAGTGAAGGAACTGACAAACACTCATTTTTCAATTTATTAAGCCTGTCGAAAATAAAAATCTTTCATCTGAGTTGAACTTTTTTTTCCTCCAAATTCAAATGAAACTTCTCAGCTGGGTGCATGCAGACAGCAAATGTTTCTTCTGCAGAACCCAACTGTCAGAACACATGAAAAATCTGTGTGAAGCCTGCCAGTCTCTCAGCAGACGTGTATGGGGGGATAAATTTTGCAAGCACTTGTTATACAGAGTAGAGCCCACTGTTTGACAGATACTGTAAGAGTGTCATCATTTCTGACAAATGAGGTGGTTTTTTTAACTAAGTTGATACAATGTTGATGTAACATAATGGTGACTCATGGACTTGGTTGGGAAAATAGCATGCAATGAAGGGAACAAGCCAGTGACAGGCTGATCTGGGTTGCTAAATCAGGCACAAACTAGAATAAGCATTCACCCCTGCCAAATGCGAAGTTGTTCATCTAAGAACCAAGTACAAGTGTAATGGCAGCTCACTGAGGAGCCACAGGTATGGCTGGGATCGAGGGGGAATAACCCTCATCTGTCTCATATCAGGTATCTAGAGGGGAAGTCAAAATTTGACAAATTGTTTTCAAATCTGAAGACAAAGGCAGAAGAACATAAAATGCCTGGAAGCTGAGGTTGTACAAATTCTGTCCAGAAGTAATCGTGAATCTTTCTTTTTCTTAATCTTAATCTTTTTTTCTTTCTTTTTTTTTTTTTTAATAGTAAGATAGATAACAGTAAGATAAGAGAGAAACAAGTTTCTGAAGGTTGGAATGAATATTTCTTATCTGTAAAATTTTGAACAGAGATCAAATCGTTTTCATAAATCATAGAATCACACAATGATTTGGGATGAAAGAGGCCTTCAAGATCATCTAGTTCCAACAGACCTGCTGTGGAAGGGACATGTTCCACTAGACCAGGCTGCTCAAATCCCCACCCAACCTGGCCTTGAACACAGACAGGGACTGAGCATTATGACTTTTTCTGTCCTGAAGAGAGCAGTCAAGGGAAGTCTTGCAGACTGTGCTGCACAGACCGTCACATAAAATGAGTGTGATGGCATTATCCACACTGACAACTGACAAATCTCGAATGCACAAGAATCTTTTTGCTGATCATATTTCTGAAAGAAACTAGCCTCTGGCCTGTTGGCAACCTACCTCCTTTGTCAGACTAAACCAGCTATTTTTGCGATTGTCCCCCAGCCCTTGGCACCAGCAGCTGCTGCGGCATCCAGATGAAGTGGTGCCCACTGTTGCCATGTGGATGCTCAAGGTTCATGGCCAGCAGAAGTTCAGCTAAGTTGTGAGACGCTTCACCCAGAGGAAGAGCAAACCTGGCTCCAAGACTTGAGCAATATCACTGAACTGGCAGTTGCTAGAGGGGGTGGGGAGGCACAGAAACAAGAACAGCTGTGTCTTGTAAGGCCCACATTAATTCTTTTTCCATGTGCCTCAATTCTCCTCTATGTGCTAAATTCTGGCAAAGGGACGTGTAAGTTGCATATCAGGTCAGTAGGTTATAGCATTGTGAATGTCAGTACCCCAGGAAACCTCATTTCGCCAGAAAGTAGCATTTCCTCTGTGAAACGTGCCCTGTGTTATGTTACACTCTGTATTCATCACGCAATGATAATTCAGTGGGGTGCCTGTACTACCGGGGAGCTGATAATCTCCTATCACAGCTGCTAGTAGGGGGTTTTTTTGAGGATTAATGGAAATTACATATCCTGCAGAATCTTACTATGCAGGGATTTAACGATGACTGCAGAATTCTGCAGAAACCTGCATTTCAGTGACTCAGTTGCCTATTTGAAGACAGAAATAGGTCTCTTGCTGTCCCCTTCACCAGAATGTCTGAGAAAAATATCAGTTATCTGACTTCTGCCTATCTGTTCTTACCGCCTTCAGTTCAAGTTTCACTACTGGCCTCCGAAGGGTGACAACAAGAGGTTCTTCCTCTCCAAGTGCAGCCTTGCTGCTGGGTCTGCTCACACCAAGCCACATTTCCAATATGTTGCCTTTCCCCTGTGACACTTTTAAAAGTTTTAAACTTTAAATATGCATTTTAAATCAAAGCAGTGTACTAATGCCTCTTTTTAGAGCCATCTTTTCAAACTGAAGTTCAACAACTTGGAGAAACTGATGAAGAGCTCTTGTGACCTGCATGATTGTGAGGATGAAATGAAGTGTCTCAGAAATGAGAACAGAACTGGAAGGAACTTGCATCATTTCTGATGCAAGAGCTGCAGTGTGCCAATTTGCAGTGACTTTGATAAAAAGCTCCTTCAGTGCAACCCTTTGTAATTCTCTTAATGTACTGGAATTAGTTGTCCACGTAACTCTGAAATGCAAGATGAAGCACAAAAGGTCAGAAATGCCAGCAACCAACACATCAGTTTGAGATATAGCACTTATATTTATACTGATTATAGTAAGATATCTGGAGTCTTAGATGCATTGGGATAGCTAGAAAATAACTTTTCAATGTATGAAGAGATCTTGATTACTGTGAGGGTAAGTGCTTAGAAATATTGCTAAGAAACAACAAAAAACACCTGAGGTGCATAACAGATATTCATTCCTTACTATGAGCAAAACCAATGTATAAAACTTCTTCTTTTCCATGAAATGAGTGGACTGCTAAAAACCGTTTTCCCCTCCCAACTTTTGGCTACCCTAAAAAAAATTAAAATAAAGCTGAGACATCACTCATACAGAGAGATTGAGGAACTACTTTATGAAATAAAAAGCATTTGAGTGTTAATGAAAAATCACGAAAATTCAGGAGAAAACTTCTTCTTCTGTTGAGGGATTCACTGGTAAAATGGATGACTTACCAGAGCCAGTTTTAAATTACAGTTCAGGTAGCATTAGCAGTATAACTGTGATAGTACAGAGCCCAACACTGTTCAGTTTTCCCTGCTTCTTTTCTGTAATGTGAACATCCCCTGGACATTTTTACAGATGCAAATATGCTTCAGGATAACACCCTACCTGAACCCTTCCCCTCCTATATGAACTTGTAGTACTTAAAATCCTAACAAGAGCTGCATTTAGATTTATAAGAATTATTTTTAATCTCTCTTTTAGACAGTAATATATTAAAAATGTATAGCATACTTTTTAAACTTGCTATTAACTTGCATCTAGCTTCTGCTTGGGTCAGACAGGATGATTTGCACTCACCCAGAATGTCCTTCCCTAATGTTTTCTAGCAGCCCATTTCATAACATCCAGTTACTACCTGTAAGATATGCAACAGCCCTGAGAACCAGGACAGTACTGCCCACGCTTCTTGGCCTGGCAGGATCTAAGCAGGATTTCCATGGAGTCTGGGTATCCATGGTGTTTAATCCCTTGCTCAGAGAAACTGTCCATGGAGAAGAAGTTGACTGTAATGTGTTCAAAACTCAGCTCTCAGTAACAAACAGAATTTGTATCTTAGGTAGAACAACATGTGGTTGTTATCCGGCCCTGGGAAGGACTGATTTGTGTTGCAAATAAACAAATTGATGAATGAGTAACAGAATTAAAACAATATCCCTGATCTTCACTGTAAAAACCTGCAGATGCTCAGAAGAGAGGAGAAAAAAAATAACACAGCAGAAAACCACGGCAATGATGTAATTTCTCTAAGGATCATTTCTCCCCAAATATTATTGATTCATGCTTGTTTTTAGGAGTATGGCTGGAAATGTCTTAAGGACTAAAGCAGTTCTCTGCCCAAACTTATGATCCATTTTCCCCTAGGTTGGAGGATATTAGGATAAAATTACAGATTACATCTACTGATGCCATCTGAGAGATTTCAGGGTTATTCCTTGAGCAAGAGCCCAGTGGGAAGCCCTTCTGGCTTTTTAGGTAGGCAGGCCCTCTCATTGCTACCTTATCTTAGTCTTTCTGTGCTGTTTCATTTCCAGAATATGTACCAGGAAGATTTCAAGAACATGACTGAAGGGACCAGGAACAGCAGCGACTCCTCTTCTGCCTTCGTCCACACCAGCACCATGAGTGCCATCCTGGTCACTGTCTACTCAGTTGCTTTTGTTGGAGGTGGAATTGGGTCCATCATGATGTCCTTTGTGCTGCTCAAGATGAACACTCTGTCTGTGACCACGACTGCCATCATTAACCTGGTCGTTGTGCACAGCCTCCTCCTCTTCACGGTGCCCTTCCGCCTCCACTATTATGTCAAAAAGAAGTGGGTATTTGATATGCCATTTTGCAAAATGGTGAGTGCCATGGTGCACATCCACATGTACCTGACCTTCGTATTTTATGTGATCACGCTGGTGATCCGGTGGCTCATCTTCTTTCAGTGGAAGGACAAGGTGGAGTTTTACAGGAAGCTGCACGCCGTTGCGGCAAGCGCGGCCGTGTGGGTCTTCATCATGGTCTTTGTTGTCCCGCTCTTCTACTTCGAGTATGGACGCTCAGGCTTATACAATAATACAACATGCTTCAAGTTCCACAAAGAGCTGCAGCATGAGAGTGTGAAAGCCCTGAACTACACCATAATTGTAGCTGTTGCCCTCATTTCTTGTGTCCTCTTGGGCTTGCAGATTTTTATCCTGGTGAAAGTGGCGAGAAAATTTTCCTCCTCTCTCTGTTTACACCAAGAGTTCTGGGCCCAGGTGAAAAACTTGATTTTCATCTGGGTCATCATAATTTGGTTCCTTCCCTATCACCTGTTCAGGGCCTACTACATACAGCATGTGAGTGATTTTGACCAGTTAGAAAGCTACAATGAGGTTTTTTTGAGCCTGACTGCCCTGAGCTGTCTTGACCTGCTGTCATTTGTGGTGAGTGGAAGCCGATTCTTCAAGCAAAATGTGGGGATGCTCCACAGGAGGTTGCCTTGCTGCTAGCATCAGCCTCCTGCAGTGTGTGCAGGACCTGGGATAGGACGGTGATGGACAGACAAGGCAGACTTCCTCCTCAGCAAATGAGGGTGTGCTCTGGAAAATGGTACAACACACTCGCACAGGGCTTTGCACATCAGCTGCCTGAAGTAATGGAACAAACTGCCTCAAGGGTCTCAGCTGGTAAACAGGAAGGTGACCTCAAAAATTTCCTCATGGTGCTACCCAGTGAGTTGAGGACCATATGAATGGACCTGGAGAAGAGGGAAGAAAGGTCATGGGCTTTTCTGTCTTACTGTTTTTACATCAAGATTTGTGAAGTCAAAGGCACTAGGAGGAGATTTGAGAATTGCAATGTAGAAACACAAAGTTTTTATGGACTAAAATACAGATTTTTGAAACTTAAATATCTATATCATTTTCCTATACATATCTTATTTATTTCCCACAACCTCTCATAAAATGTCAGGGAAGATATTGTTCTTCCTGAGTAGGTCTCTTGCTTTACTGTTAAGAGAAGCGTAACTTTCCAAGTGAATTGAACAATTAAACCAGCTATTTAAAACTAAATCAGTGATAGACAGTTGTTTCTTAAAATATTTTCTCAAAGTCACCTTTTGAAATGGTATCACTGCAGCAGAAAAGAATTTTTTAACTTTCTCACATTATGAAAGTATGTCTAAAAAAAATTATACACTGTTACTGAAATGGACATTGCAAGTTCAAACAAAAGCCTCTATTATTATTCAAAAAATTGTTAAATTAAAAATAATATTTTAAAGTCAGGACAATTTTTTTAGATCATTCAGACAGAATTTGTCGGGATTCCCTTCAAAAGACAAATATTTTAGGTATCCAATTTAACAATGATTTTTTTTTTTTAATCTTATGTTGATTTTGTGCATTTATGAAGTTTATAAGAAGTTACTCACAATATCTTTAGCTTGAAAGCAATTCTATAAATTTTGTACCCTGTACTGGTAGAAGGATTGAAAATGTTACTGCTTGAATTGGAGGCATGGAGAAAGCTAATAGACCTAGTGTAGCTAAAAAACATTTTGTATCTCAGTAAGGCATTGTCAGTTGTTTTCTCTGAAGACAGAAATAAATGCCACTAAAAAAGATGAAAAAATTCAGCAAAATATTTCTGTGAAACATATTTAGGCTTTCATAGCTCAACTACTTTACATCGATCCCCAAAAAGGAATATAAATCTCCAACTCCTCTAATCCAAGACATCAATGGCTAATATATCTTTCCTTTTCTTGCCACCCATATAGGGTCACATTTTTTCATGTAGAGTTAGTGGGATAATAATTTAATCATTTAACTAATTAGAGGTTATCAGCTGATCAATTTCCATGAGAATCTCTCCTCATGATGCTGTTGAAATCCCTTTTTTCACACTTGTGAATCTTTCCAGTCCTTTTTGCTTCACCTTCATCATCTCTTGCACATCAGACAGCAATAAAAATAACAATTGGTTGATCTGGTTATACCTGTGCAATCTCATTGCTATGCTCATTGCTTTTGGTCCTACCAAGATGGTTACTTTATGGTATCCCATCTCTTCTATAGTCTTTCTACCTTGCCTTCCTTTTCTCTTGCTTCAAGGTTCTTTATATCTATCAGGATGTTTGATCATAAAAAGGTATTTTCAGGTCAGAGTATGAGTCATGATATACAACACCAAAAGGTGGAAATCATTGAAGCTCATAACACAAGTGAGGTGTTTGGGCAGCTGTCATGGCTCACCCTTGGCAAACAGCCTGGATCACATCTGTTAAGAAAGAAATGTGAGAGCTTGCAGTGTGTGTGTATCTGTGAAAAATTTTTCCAAGAAGGCATTTGTTCCCAAAGGATCACTGTAAAAAGGATGACAACTACAAGCCAGATTCAACAGTGGTTGGGAAACTACAGAGACTTTCAAAACATGGAAGGAGTCAACTCGAATGTGTAGTTCACTACTAGTTAACTGTGTGTCATTAAGAAAGCAATAAACTGCTATGATCCAGATTTGTTTTAAAGCTACACAAACAAATCATATTCCCCTTGTGGCGGGAGAGGGTGGAAATTGGCATAACATTTTTGTTTCCTCCCGTAGCAATGTGGTTGGTTAAAGAAAATGCCTTGCATGCATTCTGTAGGCACTGCATAGCTTTGTAACATTATATTATAACCCTTCTACTATAATAAAGTTATTAACAAACAAAATTACTATGTTCTGGAAAATTAAAGTCCCTCCTACAAAAATGCACGTAAAATAAAAGTGCTTTATATCTGAATTTGGAACGAAATATTAAACATGATTTTACAAACAGTACCTCCTGACTGTACAGCCTAACTAATCTCGTTCATCCATGTGTTAAAATCACAAGTAATTTAATTCTTGTAAAAATGCACACTTTTGCAGTAGCCTGCACCATAGCACCACAAAAAATAGTAGTGGCTTTTTTCCCCAAATAAAAATTGATGCTAATGATGTTAATACTAACTCCACATGATAATGAGCAAATTAGGGGGTCTAATAATTCCATGATTTAAGTTGGTGATGTTATCCATCACCAAGTCATGTTTTTTATGGGACTGTCTATGCAAACTTTATGTCTATCGCACATCTTGCTTTGTAAAAGTCAGTGTCTGGCAGAGAAAGCCTTCCCCTACCCTGAGAGAATGAACTCTCTTAACTCTGCCAGGAATTGACCAGAAGAAGGGGAATTTCCAGTTACCATCTCGATCTCTGCTTGTTCAGAGGCACCACAATCCTGAAGGAGACCCTTTTTTTGCTGGCTGGATGACAGAGGGTAGTACTAGGCTAGGAAACAACCATGAATGCAAACACACTATTACAGAAGGACGTAGAGAGGGGATGGGATCTGAAAAAGTAGGACTGGGAATGAGGAGAAGACAGCAGAATATCAGCATACTTCTGCCACACAGCAACAAGGTAAAGTGACTGTGTCTCTGGCCTTCGTGTCAGGTTACTCATTTAATCCTTAAAGTTGATAAAAAGTGGCACTCTCACTGATGGGAGCAAACTTGCACTCAGACACTCCTTGTTCCCACTCCTGCATCGCTCTTTCCATATGGCTGGAATTTGCCTGCTGAAGGTCTTTCAGCTGCATCAGTTCCCTCTCTAGCTCACCAGGGAATCATGGAAAATCAAGTCAAGGCAAGGACAAATACAGCAAGACTGCGTTTTGCAGCAACCCTGATTTGAGGCTTTTATCAGACTGTAATCCTATTTGTTTAGTTCCCCTTAGGATTCAGATCTTTTCTTTCCAGGCAGTTTTCCACAGTCTATGTCACTTGACATTTCCTTTTCTGTTATTCCATTTCCATTTCTGAATTCCCAATAACTAGGGTGCCTTAGACTAAAAGTACTGATTGAGGAAGAAGGTACCTCCAGAGCTGCAGGCCAAGAAAGGGGATTTGGAGGTTTCAGGCACTTGATGCTTTCTCCAGAGATAGAGACAGATGAGCATGAAAAACCCTGAAGGCAGCAGAGGCAACAGTTCTTGAACAAAAACCTCAAAAGAGTTGCAGAATTGGACATTTCTGACCCATAAATTCACTCATTTCTGCTGTTTTCAGAGAAATAAGACTTGCCATTCATTTTCCCTGTAAGTAAACCCGATGGCTAGGACTTGATTGGAAGCAAGGGCTGGTTTCAAAAGTCAAGGAGTCATTAATAAAACACCAGCTTGACTTCCCAGACAAAAATTTCAGAAAATCAAACTATACTTTCTGATACTCAGTGAAGTAATCTTCCTCACTTGTGAACAGCTGCTTAATGAACCAAATTTTTTGCTGAATAGAGAAAAACCAACAAAGATAATATGCAGTGTCCATCCCCTGGAGGCTAGCTACGAGTAATATACAGTCCTCTTTTCTCTGGTGAGGTAGCAGACATGCCAGCTGGTTGCTTTCACCCTCAACCAGTAACTTCTCTCTTTCCCATTAGTGTCTCCAGTTTGGGAATACCAGGCTGGTATTGCTCATCAGCTCTGACAGCTGTGCCCTCAAGGAATTGTGTGTCATTCACATGTGACTGGGACTCAGAATCACAAAATCAAAGACTGTTTAAGGTAGGAAAGGCCCACAGTGGGTCATCTGATCCAACCTCCCTGCTCATGCAGAGTCATCCTAGAGAACATAACACAGGATTGCATCCAGATGGTTCTTGATATCTCCAGTAAGACAGACTCCACAGCTGCTCCAGGTAATCTGTTTGAGGGCACGGTCACAGCATGGTAAAGAAGTTCCTCTTCATATTCAGATGGAATTTCCTGTGCATCCGTTTCTCCCCATTGCCTCATGTCCTAGTGCTTGGCACCACTGAGAAGAGCTTGGCTCCAGCCTGTTGGCACCCTGCCTTCAGATCCTAATAGACATTGATGAGGGTCCCTTTCAGACATCACTTCTTGGGATGAACAAGTGCAGCTCTCTCAGCCTGGCTTCATAAGACTCCAGCAGAGCTGCAGAGGTGCTCATCTTCATAGCCCTTCACCAGACCTACTCCAGGAACTCCATATCCCCCTTGTACCAAAGAACCCAGAACTGGACACAGCACTCCAGGTGTAGCCTAACCAGGGCTGATTGGAGAGCCAGGATGACCTCCCTTCACCTGCTGGCAAAGCTCTTCCTAATGCACTCCAGGATACCACTGTCCATCTTGGCCACAAGGGCACTGCAGCCTTGTGGACACCCAGGACCTCCAGGTCCTCTTCTGCAGGGCTGTTTTCCATCAGGTTGACCCCCAGCCTGTGCTGGCGCAGGGGGTTATTTTTCCCCAGGTGCAGGACCCTGCGTTTGCCTTTGTTGAACTTGGAACAAGTAGGCCCACGTGACTCAGGTTTTTCTAATGGAAATGGTGCCAGTCCCATAGCTGGGAAGAGTAATGCACAACCAGCTGGGGGCTCAGTTACCAAATCCAGAGGCAACCCCACCCACAGCAGGGTCATAATCAGGAAGGGACACATGCCCAATGCCGACAATAGAGGCAGGAGAGACTTTGGCAGAGAAATATGATAGCATCCTCCAGTGAAGGTGTAGGAAGCAAGACCCTGACTTGTGGTGAACAGGGAACACATGCTAAGGGAAGGACTCCTGGAAAAGAGCTCCTAGCCCCTGATCTGCTTGAGAGTTCTGCAGCATGGAGAAACACAACCACCCGCCAGTGGTTGATGGGGGAGGCATACCCTAATGGACTGGTAGCACCATGATCTCTAACAACAACGTGTAAGAATTGCACATAGGATTTTGTCTTCCCAGTACTTTTCCTCAGTGGAGCACGACCTCACAGAGACTTCACTAATAAAATAACTACAAATATGTGAGAGAAAATAAGAAAGGACAGACTGTGTCTGCATTAAAGGGAAAATGTGCCAGACAACCTTCAATCATATCCTTGGAGAGGAGAGTCTCACCTGTCTGGAGGCTTCATGGATAGAAACACAAGTGGATGCAAATTTCACATACATGGAGACAGACCACAGTCCCTGTCCTCTGCTACAGAAGGAGTAGCTGAATGAGAATCCTCTCAAGGCATGAAATGCGTCTGTACACCAAAAATAGCATCACAAAGTTTCACATAGGGAAAAGCAATATTTAAGTTAAATTTGGCTTGCAAGAATAAAACAGTCTTTAGAGTGAACTGGCCTTCAGAAGTTTAAACCTGAACAGTAGACAATCTGTATATAATACCATGAATCTGTGAAAGTGGCTATTCAAAAAAAAAAAGGGATTGGCAATTTGCTGTTCTTTCATAAAATGATGGTTTCAGCTACATAAAATGGCTGAGTTTGGGTATTTTAGAAAATAATGGTCATTTTATTACACCCCTGGAGCACATCCTTTGCTTCGTCATCACCTGGAATACCCAATGGTTTCCAGCATTTCACAAAATGCCAGCTTTTATCACTGCTGTTCTAATGGGGAAGGTGAGGTCAAATATCAATCCAATGGAACAAAAAATTAAAAACAGCTGTACATTTTACAAAGTTAACCTCAGAAGAGTCTTTATTTTGGAAAATGTAATATATAGTATGCTCTGTAATATACTGTGGGGTTTTAAACACTCTGGGAAATAAAATGAAAAGAGCTTTTTCTGTTATCTTTTAAACCAACAAGTTCAGAAAGCTAGAGGTTGGATATTTTGCATAATACATGCCTACTATTTTCTGTCATTTTGCAAAATAACTGGAAGTCATTCTGAGAAATTATTGAAAATTTTATTCATTTTGCAAAATGTGTGGTTTCACAATAGACTGTAATGTATGTCAGAAATTGGTGCAAGAGCAGTTGTACAGAAACAGATGGAACTGAATCAGATTTCTCTCTAACTGCTGAGTAATCATTCCTGAAGTTGCCCTGGAACTTTCAACTTAAATTTAGAAAATAACTGTACAAAAAGAATAAGAAATACTCCACATACATGATCCCAAAGAGAGAGCATTGTGCAACTATTCCTTCAATAAAGACAACAAAGACAGAATCCCAAGTCAAGGTTGAGCCATGAATACTATCTGCTTAGAAAGTAAGTATGGAGAACACACTCTCTCTGTTTTTTTAAGTCTAAATGCATATATCAGTGCTTTCCCCATTTACATACACAAAATTATTTCCAATAAACTGCTTACTATTTGCCTCATTTCCGATATGCAATTCTACATGTGGACACACTGAGAAGTTGACTGAGAGCGGGTAAACAGAAGTGGAGTCTCCTCTATGTGAGCATCGAGGATATGTTCAATATAATCATAAAAGCACATATGACCATGGCGGCCACGAGTGCGCCACAAAACACTTGTCGTCAAAGTATGCAAACATCACCAGAGATGCTGCTGAGCACTTCAGATCTTCTGTGTAGTGTTGCAAGAAAAGAGAAGGCACTACTTGGAATGGTTTCCTGACTTGTCTGTTCTGAACAAGGAGAACTTAGCATGGAGTAAATTTACTGTCAATATGCAGTCCATGTGTCTGGGCAGCTTGAAGTTGATAATAATGCACAAGGAGTGCATCACCAAATTTTGTGGTTTCCTTCCACTTATGAGAAAAAAAAAGCAGCTGAGGTGGTTCTACAGCTTCTTGACATTTGCCTCAGTTTTGAAGACCCTTTTATATTGCAGGATCATGATGGAACATAATTCATTACTCAGATAATGCAAGAACTACAAAATTTGTGGTCTCAGCTCAGCTTTGAGCATGGAAAACCAGATACCATAGAAGGAAAGATCTAGCAGAACACCCAAACAGCATATTAAGGAGATGCTCAACGTGTGTCAGGAAGATGATAATTCACAGGACCAGTAAGTGGAAATATGATTTGTGAAGTTTGCTAAGAATTCAGCTCACCACTTGGGAAGAAAATACAAACTTACAATTTGAGCTTATATTGCTTTTAATGAATTTACATGGTCAAACTTCTGTATGAATTTTTTTTCAAAAATTGACCTGAAAACTGAGAAATAATAGTTCACTCATTTACCAGTCTGCATGTGTGCAGGAAAGGAAGGGATGAGGAAAGGAAGCTGTTGGGATTTTTTGTGAAAACTGGAACAAGCTCAGCCTATCAACAATGCTTACTGTCCCATGCCAATATAAAATCATGATATTGTTTATGTCACTCTGCCATAATGAAGGAGTTAGAAACTGATATACTTCAGGTTTGTATTGACTTTATTGTAAAAGTCTTTTACAGCATGAATTTAATTTCATTAGGGAGCAGAGTTAATTAGTGGAGCTGTTTCTCATTACCAATGTAGCCTATATATATGCAGAGTCTCATTAGCTCTGCTGTTACCTCCTCTGAATGCTCTGTTATATAAATAAAGAGGCAATTTACTGTAGCAATGCTCTGATATTCAAGAATGTGCTCCTTTCAGGGCTGCTGAATGGATGTTGCACACTTTTGTGCACTTTACATCGTCTCAACAATAATCAGCCTGGAAACTCAGTCCCAAACAACAAAATTAAAAAGAACCACACTTGAAAATGGAGTTCTCATTCTGTCTCCCACTGACAGGAGACTATAAATCTGAGCTGATACCTGTTTCACTGAGCAGTATTAATGTTCAGTTGACTAAGCAGTTTGAAAGGCTGAGCCTTCTCTGGTTCTTTTGAAGAGTTAGAGCTCTTTGTAACGCAGCACTGGGGTGTGGACAATAAACAAGGATGGCAAACCCCACCGCCAAACTTAACACCTCAATGAATGTGAAGAACAAGCAGCTGCAAAACTAGAAGAATAAATAAAACACATGACAAGGCAGTCAATTCCAAGAGAAATAAGAAAAGCCAAAATAGAATCTCGACAAAAAATATCTCAGCTGTTTCTTGAATAAATATCCCAAACTGGTCGCTCATGAGCATATTTAAGTATGTAGGGGACACAAAAGAGTGGTAGCAGAGACATATGAAGAAATACAGCATGTGAAATGTATCACTGTAACAACACCTTTTACAAAAATGTGTAGGAGTGTGAAACCACTGCTGTACTTGAGAAATAAAAATGACAAAAGTAATAATTATGTTGGACCACGGTGGTTTCATTTAGTTTAATGTCAAAGGGTATTCTTGCTAGAACAGAAAAATCCTGAGATGATAAAATAATAGCAAGGACAAAATCTTGTTCTGGAGGTCAGGATATGTGTAGGAGAAGATGATAACCTAAATTTCTGTTACAAAATGTTCCACGTTAGTAATTGCTGCCAGTAACTTAATTTAGTAACCAAATTAAGTAACTTGAACCTTCACAAACTCATGAATACAAAGTAAAGATGTGGAAGATTCACCTTTGTAGTGTTGAGATGAGTTTAAATCACCAAAAATTGAAAGCAAGAGATCTCTTGAGATCATCCAGTCCTATCCTCTGCTCCAAGCATGGCTAAACTCACACTTAGATAAGCTTGCCCAGGCTGGATGGAGAATCCAAACACCTTCTCTGGGCCTCCTGACCCACAGCTACACCTCTCTCAAATTGTTATTGATACCACAAAATCACAGATTCAATAGAATATGCCGAGTTGGAAGGGACCCTCAAGGATCATCGAGTCCAACCCCTGGCCCTGCACTGGACACCCAAAGAATCACACCATGTGCCTGAGAGTGCTGTAAAATGCTTCTTGAACTGTGTCAGGCGTGGGGCTCTGACCACTTCCCTGGGGATCATGTTCCAGTGCCCAACCACCACCCTCTGGATGAAGAACCATTTCTAATATGCAACTTAAACCTCCTTTACCACAACTCCAGGACAAGTCACAGAATACCCTGAACTGGAAAGGACTCACAGGGTACAAAGTTAAATTCCTGGTCCTGCACAGGACAACTCCTAAGATCACACCATGTGCCTGAGAGCATTTTCTAAATGTTTCCTGAGCTCTGGCAAGCTCAGGAATGACCATTTCCTGGGAAATGTGTTCCAGTGCTTGACCACTCTGTGGGTGAAGAAACTCTTCCTAATATCCAATTTAAACTTCCTATGACAGCTTGAAGCCATTCCTTTAGGCCCTTTGGCTGGTCACCAGAGAAAAGAGACTGGTGCTGCCCTTCTGCTTCCCCTAAGTGTTCATAATCCAAACTTTATTCATTGTACCCAAAGCCCTTATTAAGAAAGAATAAAGTGATCTGACAAACAACACACATGGGGTTCCATAATCTTATATTTCTTCTTATTTACCAGGCATGTTTTACCAACAACCACAGAGCTAGCTGCCCCAAGGCACAATTAACTAAATTGCAGCAGGGAGGAGACTGACCAGCACTCCCTCAGCCTGCTGAGGTCCCTCTGAACAGCATCCCCAGCTTCCAGCATGTTACTGTTTCCTCCCACCCAATGCTATCCTCAAAGCTCTGTCCTGTTACACAGTTCGTGGTGAGGATGCTGGAGGCTGCCAGATCCAGCACTGAGGACTTTTGCTTTCAACTTACCTCCAGCTTGTCCTGGCAGCTCTTCTTTGGAAGTCTTTCACTGCCATGTTTGACCCTCACAGCCTTGCTCACCTGATATGTCCCATCTTCCAGTGACCAAACCATTTTTAACATACCTCACTTTTTACCTGTCTTCTTCTACCAAGTGAGAGTTTTGCTAACAGTGACAGATGCTTTTAGGAAAATATTAAGTAAGTATTAAGAAATATTTTTCCTGGATTAATCCATATTCCAGACAAGCTTTTAAACTTAATTTTTAAAATTTTTCCAAAGAAAAGTTTTCATTTCAAAATTATTACTATTTTGTTACATATCCGGAACATTTAAACAGTTTTCTTCACAACTGTATTTTTCTTTTCCTGTTTTGGGTCTGGCTGGGATGAAGCAATTTTTCTCCATAGCTGCCCATATGGTGCTGTGTTTCAGATTAGTGGCAAAACAGTATTGATAACACACCAGTGGTGCAACTCCTGTTGAGCCAGGCTTTCATGGCACCAACACCTTCTCTCTTTTATGAGTCCGCTCCTCTAGCCCATGGGCTGAGGGTGGGCAGGAGGTGGGGAGGGGAGGCAGCTGGGACAGTTGATCTGAACTGTCCAAGAGGATCTTCCATACCACATAACAACATACTCGGCAGTAAAACTGGGAAGGGGGAGTTTCGCCAAAGTAGCTGCTGCTCAGAGACTGATTTGGCATCATTTTCTGGTGGTGAGTGATGACTGCTTTTGCATTGCTTAATTTATGTGTCTCTTTATCCCTCTCTACTTATTAAACTGCCTTTATCTTGACCCAAAAGTTTTCCCTCTCTTTTGCCTTTCCAGTTCTCATCTCCATCCCTCTGGGGAAATGAGCAAGGGCTTAGCTTAGCTACTAGCCAGAATTTAAGCCACATTTTTAAAGAAGGCATTAAAAGACTGTAAAATTCCTTAAACCTGTGGTTTGAGTTGTACCAAAGACCTTTAGTTTTGTAAATAAAATTGGATTTTAATACAATCTTATTTTTATTCAAATTGTTAAATTTGAACATGGAAAGCAAAATATTCCTAAGGCTCAAGTAGGGAAAGCCTGTTATTTATTCATTTTTTAGTCAGGAGGATTTTAAAATATCAGGAGGATCTAAAAAACAACTTTTGAATTAATTAATCTTTATCCCCTCATAGGTAGCAACTGGTTTATTCTGGCTGACAATGTTTTGACAGTCTTGCCTAAAAGCATGCTTAGTGAAAAAAAAAAAGTAAGAAGAAAATTAATTGGCCCTTTCAGGGTCCTCCTTTGAACTGAGAACATAATCCCTGGATTTACTTTTGAGAATTTACATCTTCTCAGGTAAAAGAGCCAAATTTTGAATTTTTTGATTAATTAGGCCTTTAGGTTTATAGCTAAATATACTGTGTATATACTGTGTTTAAAGATTCTTATTTCTACTTGAATTATTTCTGCTATTTTGTACACTGAAAATGTACAATTGAAGCACATATATCTACGAAATTTGAAATGTGCAGATAAAATTCCTCCCTGAGTTTCATCTACACTTTAGGATCAAACTATTATTAATCATACTTAAGGCAAATTTTTCTCTCTCTCAGTCTTGAGTTAAATAAATAAATAAATAAATAAATAAATAAATGGCTTCTCCCATCCTTCATTTCTAGGAACTACTCGTGGTTGAATAAAAAGCAATTAAGTTAATCACTCCATTTTGAAGATTCCCCTCCATACTGTTCTTTTGTTCTACAATCTATTTTCATTATAATGGAAAGACAAGTTCAATAGAACTCTGATAAACAGTTCAGTTGGAACCTATTCACATATTCCATTTTCACAGAGTTAGGTTAAAATACGTTAATTAGCTGCATGGCCCATCTATGCTCTAGGGTAGAAATATTCTTACAATTACAGTAATTGCTCAAATCCTTGAACAGAG
The DNA here is from genome assembly GCA_013400175.1 of Phainopepla nitens. NCBI lineage: Eukaryota > Metazoa > Chordata > Aves > Passeriformes > Bombycillidae > Phainopepla > Phainopepla nitens. The sequence continues at coordinate 209,880 of VXBQ01004624.1, read as the reverse complement.
GAAACAAAAAAAATAGCGAAAGCTATTGGATGAATCTATGTAGACAGTTTGATGGCACTTAGGATCATGATTATTTTATCATGAGAGCATTTTTGTTGGTTGTGCATATTCTCTTTGCCCTGTGCTGCAAACAGACCTACATGTGGCATTCATTGCATTTCATTCTTGTAAACAGTGTGCATAATGGAAGCATAGAGATTTCCCAATTAGCAAAAAAGGCAGCAGAAATTACATTGTTCCGCTGGAACCATGGATGAGGGACTTGCCAGCACAGAGGTTCATTACTGGCTGCTACTGGCGTCATTGAAGGAGCCAACAGAACCTTTTCCAAGGCAGGGATTGGGAAGAAGTACATTTTAAATATATGGTAAGCATCTCTTTTTAAACCCCTTAAATTTATTCCTGTCTGCACAACACTTTAAGCCACTTCTGCTGCTGAGTGCTGCAGACCTCCTTTTTTCTCTGCTATATTTTCTTCTGCAAATGGCGGTCATCCTATGGACACGGCTCTCTGAAGGTGAGAGCACCAGTTTTTGTAAATACAGGGCTCTGTCCAGTGCCAAATGGCCTCAGCTCTGGAGTTTCCTCTGTGGGACTAACCCTGTCTTTTCTCCCAGGGGCTTGAAGGAAGCCATTTCTGTGGTGGCATCCACTAGCCAAAATGTTAAAATTTCAAGATTGTTTTTGCTTCTTTAGACGTCTTTGGATATCTCACAGGAAATTAAATCAGAGGAGTCTGATAGCTTGCGGCTTGGTTTTTGTATTCAGTTTTCTTTTTAGTGATAGGAACTAAAAAACCTTCTCCTTTCACAACCAGTCCATTTTATACCACTGAGAACAGAATGAAACATTATCACTGTTTTTTGGAGGTGCTCTAGGTGTTCTGTTTCATACTCAGATTTAATATATTTAATTTCCTTTGTATCTTAGAGTTCATGCTATTGGTATTCATTCCCACTCCCTACCACCCAACACTTGCAAGGATAAATGCTAATACTTTTTTTCTGATTTGCTCACAGGTTTCATTCCTATGGAGTTGATACTGGATACTTCAAATTCTCAATAGTTCAAAATACCCTTTTATTCTTATTTTTTGATTAACTGACTTTTATAGATGTGTACTTTGATGAATTTGGGATGACGGGCCTCTAGATACCAGACTCATCTAAATTATAAACTAATTTACTAACAAATTCAATCATTTTTAGTATTTAGAGTCCTCCTTCTTGTCTTCTAGTGCTGTCTCTGAAATTCCATTCAGAACATAAGCACTTGCTTTTGTTTTAGAAAAATGGGAAACTCACCTCAGTAAAGATAAACTCATTTTTATGAAACGTGGTCACAAACACACAGCTGTAAGATCTTGCAGAGTTTAAGATCAATGTGAATTTGTGAAAACAACCCAAACTCAAAACCTGATCATAGAATCATAGAGTGCCTTGGTGGGGAAGTGACTTCAAATATCACCAAGTTCCAGCATCCCTGCCATGAGCAGGAACACCTTCCCCTAGACTACGTTGCTCGAAGGCTCATCCATCAAAATCTTGAACTCCTCCAGGAATGGGGGATCCACAGCTTCTCTGTGTACCCTGTTCAATGCCTCACCATCCTCATAGTAAAGAATTTCTTCCTTCTATCTAATCTAAATCTCTCCTCTTTCATTTCAAAGGCATTACCATTACCCTTATCCTACCCCAACATGTCCTTGTGAAAAGTCCCTCTCCATCTTTCCTGTAGGTTCCCTTTATGAACTGGAAAGTGCTCTAAGGTCTCCCCAGAGTATTCTCTTCTCTGGGATGAACAACTGCAACTCTCTCAGCCTGTTTTCATAGGAGAGGTGTTCCACCCTTCTGATCATTTTGTAGCCTCCCTTGGACTTGCTCCAGCATCTTCACATCCTTCTTATTTTGGGGCCCCAGAACGTGGATGCAGTATTCCAGCTGGGTTCTCACCAGAGAGAGTAGATGGGGAGAACAATCCCAAAACCAATCTCTCCACCCCACCTTGAAAGCACTATCTTTGTGTTTTGGGCACCCTCCCTGCTTCCTGTAGTTTGCTGAAGACTGCTATCTTGATTTCCTGCATGAGTTAATTGGTTTATGTTCCTCCTTTCTAATTGCTTTTTAGTTTGATAAAGACTAAGTCTTGCCCAGCTCTGTGTCAAGCAGAAATTAGTTTCAGGGATCTAATTCCTGGAGAGGCTTGTTGATTCTGTGTATCAAGAAAGATTTCAGACTCTGTGACTTTTTTTATCAAGTAGCACATGAGAAACCAGGTATAGTAGCATTATGCGGGGCTATTCCTTGAAACACAGACTTCTAAGAAAGGCTGTGAGGCTGAAACAATGGGAAGTTTGAAAAGGACAGTGGGTAGCAGCATGGTCAAGCAGAAAGGAAAGCACTTGGGATAAGGAAAATTTATGCTGTTGGTGCCAGATCCTTCACTTGCATGTGGTTTTCTGCAGCTGTTCCCAAGTAAAATGGCTTTATAGCCAGTAATATCAATTTTCTGGAGTAAACTAAAGCAACAGTAACTTTAATTGCCACTACAGGTGTTAGAGGGCAATTAGACCAAATAGTGGGACAAAGCTATTTGATAAATCTTCTAACTTCTAAACTCGTATGTACCATGACAGGAGAATAATGACAAGTTTCTGAGTTTATAATAATAAATCTCTTCTCTTTGCACCAAACCAAATAAATAACAGCTTTTTTTTTAAAGGTAAGTCATAGCTTGCCTGTGATATACTCTGCCAAATTCCTCCACAGAAATCCATTATATATTACTTCTATTTTTATAAAGCATAAATGTCCACTTTTGAGGCATAATAAAGGGGTATGACTAAGGCAACTATATATTATGACTTCTAATAAACAGAGAAGCCAGATAGCCTCTTCCACCCTGACAATGACTGAGAAATCTCTCAGTAAATCTGCAATCAAGTAATTAGAAGAGTAGTCCAAGAATCTGAAAAGTTCTGCTAAACTTGTTGACGATTACTGGCTGAAGTTAATAAATTATTCATGATGCATGAGTGGGTGGGATTGGCAAATTAATGGGATCATCCTGTATGATCCCTAACTATGGAGTATGATTTTCTTACTATCCAGTACCTGTGACTCATGTCTGACAAGGTGGGAGTGAGACAGCAAGAACTGTGATTTCACCTGCAATCCCAGTAAAAGTAGTATGTTAAAGCATAACTCAAGTATTCCCTGTTTTACCATCGTGTATGACCTATGTGTAGCTCAGTTCTTCTAAGCAGCTAGCAATAGAAGATTAATATTAATAAATCGTTTAATTTACCAGCAGTTATCACCCTAGTTTGGAAGAAGCTAAAACTGAAAATCTATCCAGTCGCAAAAGACAGGACAGTTTTATGGTGGTTCAAAGACAGAAGGCAGCTCTGGAAACCAAATGTGAAACCTTGGTTGCTATTATACTGACCGGAAAAGACAATATTTTAGTAGACTGACGTAGGAAGCAGAGGAAATCATGCAGACATGGAATGGAGAAGTTAGAGGTGTACCGTGGACCTAGTCCCTGCTTAGAGGCAGTCTGCTATTCCCATGCATGGCACCAGCAGTGACGCTTCCACAGAGATTCCTCCCATCTCCAAACGTACAACAGCCCTTGTTTCTCTTCTCCCAACTGCTACTTCTTCTGTTTCATTTTTCCCTCTTAGTAATTAAAACCTTCACTCTTCTTTGTCTTCTCTTCACCCCAGTGTTGAACCAGATAGGCCCAGTCTCTTCTTTCCTTAAAATCTGTTTGCAATTCTAGTCTTGACCAGGATCTCTGCTGTATATAGATGCATTTCTCTTTTAGTCTTTATTCTCACCACTGGTCAAGGCAAGCTATGTGCTGACTCAATTTCCTCTTGTACTCAAATAACAAACTAACCTAAAAACTAAACCTAGATTACAGGGCTGAGTTGCCTGATTTTTTAATTATTTTTTTTTTAATTTAACAGAAGAACATGAAGATACAAGGTTAGCACACTGAAAAGCATTAACATACAAGTTTCAAGGAATGTTTCAGGGAAAAAGAGACGACTGAGAAGTATGAAAACATCAGTGAAGAAGTTCAGTTTCTGACCTTCAGCAGTTTGGGTGCCAGCCAATAGCACTGTCTCCAAGGTGACAAGAGAAATATCTCTGCAACATCTTTGCAGGTTTTTGGCCTGACTTTACATCCAAAGAGCTCAGACTGGACTCAGGAAGGTAACAGAGTGCACCAAGCTCTCAGAGTCTGATTCAGCTCTGCCTGGAGTGCTGGCTGTCACAAAACAGCTCCTTGAGGAATGCAATTTCTTCATGTCTCCTCTGATTTTACTACATGGTGGTTCAAGGTTTATGGATTCCTTCAAACTCTGTGAACAAGGCAGCAGCCATTTCCCCGCTTCACCCAGAGGCTATGGCTGTAGTTCCATGATCATTCTAACCCATGGAAAGCATCAGTGTCTACATCCAGGCTGTTCACTACCTTCCTGTGCCTTTCTACAGACGCAGCTGAAATCATTTTGCCATCCAACCACCATCACTACAGTGTCAGGCAGCAGCCTGTCCTTATGCAGGATGAGGTGATGCTGGAACCACATCTGGTGAGTACCATTACCCAAGTAGCTGCTCTCCATCAGTGCTTTGACAGGACAATCATACATTTCTTTTACTCAAGCCCGCAAATATATGCAGCGTCCAAAATGGGCATCCCTGCTGTTCTGAATTCTGGTCTAGATAAAATGGTAACTACTCTCTCAAAGCTTTCAGGGTTTATCCTGAGAATGTCTCACAAACTGCTGTTTCCACATTGTTGCTCACCCTCACAGACTTTCCTGTTTCTCTTTCTGACTTTTTTATTTTTTGAGGCTTTTTATTTACTTAGTTCTGGTAGCTCTTTTTTACATCTTGTTCTTCCTAACACTGTTCTTAATGGGAAACATGACTCTCAAAGGGAACAATCCTCTCATCCACAGCAGAAGGTGACTGACTGATGGCAGGAGCAATGCTAGTTCAACCCTGCTGCAATATTGTTTTTATGTTATTTTTTGCTCACAAAACCTTATGTGTTGCCTATCATGTTTGAGTAGGGATGACTCCGACTGAAGTCTAGAACTGTAGTTGAAAAATAAACAGGACTAACATTTTTCTGAATTTTTGGTCAAGAAACTCCTTTTTAATGTCTCTACAAGGGATGCGACTCAAAATTTTCCTCTTTTTAGTGAGCTGCCGTGTACTAATGATATGTTTTTGGGTCGGCATTCATGCTTTTGGTTCAGGAATAATTTTCAAGGCTCACAGCTTCACTATGTCTTTTTTTAACAGCAGGAGCTCTTAAGTTACTTTTCATATATGTCTACAGCTTGTTTTATGTATAATATTTAAACAGTGAGAAATCTCCTCTGAATTCTTAATGATCCAATAACATGTTACAGTGAAATCCCCCGTTAACTCTGCTAAACACTTTGTTTTTCTGGAAGATTTAGCTTAATTATTAAACATAAAGCAAGTTCAGGGGGAAAGTGGATGTATAAGGAAAAAATCCTTTGCTCAGGTGCACATTTCTTTCCTTGATAGTGGCACTTCTCACTTACTTAGTAGCAAAACCTGGTACCTTGTGGTAGTTGTATGGCTCAGGGAATCACTGCTTGCCCAAGCTTTAAGACTGACCAAACTCTGGTCAGAGGCAGTCCTGACTTGATCTGTTCTACATGTCCCAGCACAATGATGGTCTCTGACAGTTCAGCAGCTTTTCTGTTCTCTCTGCATGGTGAAAAGTGCATCAGATGTCATACACATGAGATTGCTATCGCAGTGAAGGCTTGTTCCTTCCTGTGTGGGGGCTGAGAAAAGCCTCAGTCCTTCTTGGCCAATCGGGTCAAAGGCTGTTTTTTTCACTCTGCTTATGTATGCCATATGCTACAGCCGCATGAAATGACACATTTCAGGGCGAAGTCACAAAAAGAAGAGATTGTAAGGTAAAATTCAAATATTTTATTGCTATAAATAGCAAAAAAATAATGATCTATTTCAAAGTGATACAAAATGTTCCCACTAAACTGTAATTATTCTGTCTAGAACAACTAAAACTTGCACATTTTCAAAGCCAATTTGAAATATTAACAATATACGTTGAAAAACGAAATTATTTGTAACATTTTTGGTGTAGCAATATTTCTGGGAAATTTCTTGTGCTTCTCTTGGGAATATTAAGCAGGCAAAAGATTTTAAACATTTGAACGCTTTAAGGTCATGAATGTTAAAAGGAAGTGAACAGAAAAGATTATACCAATCTTGGTTTTCTGAAGATGTTTTGCCTGATGCTTCATAAATAAGAAGTTTCTCTGAAAGTGTTTTTCAGCTGCAGTCTATCACTTTACATGTGAGTGCAAAGAATTAAGAATTGCCAATTAAAACACGTTTATTGATTTCAAACTTCAAAGGAATCTGACAGAGAAGACACTGCTTTTTTAAGAGATAATTTTTCACGTCTTAATTTGTTCTTTCAAAACTCTTTCTAAGGTAAGGATAAATTTCATTAGCAAAGTATCTATCTACCCCATGAGCTATCCCTGTATATTTGTACAGAAATCTGTATATAAGTCTGCATTTTGATTTGTCTAAATAAGAATGCAGCTGTATGTGACTATCTTCAACAAGTGCCAAAAGAATTATATATTTAAGAAGTTCATTCCTAAATTAATTTTTACCTTTTCATCACTTTTCATAGTAGAGTAGTTCAGGTGAAATTCTGTAGCAAAAAAATCACTGGCAGATGAAGCAAGAAGAAATGGAATTTTTGTCAGCAGATCTTTATTTTCAATTTGCTTCATGTATGTGGAAACAAACTGTTGCTACCTTATGTGTATTTTGTACCCATCCAGCAAGATGCTAAAAAGATGGATCATGTGTCATCATTGAGTATCCACACATGATAGGTATAATATCTTCATATTTCAGTATTTTCCCACCTTCAATTTTAGCTTTATAGTATGAGTACAGATAAAACTTGCATAATTTACAAATAGTGTCTTTGTTATTACAAATGGCTGAATCTAGAGGCAAATAATTGAAAAAAAATTCCTAGAGTGCAGTTTAGGAAATTGAAATCTCATTTATAATTACGTAAAATGTAGTTTTAACCCTGAGAGGCATGGGTTATTGCTGTCATATGCAGGATCACAAGAGTTATAAAGCTGTAAACTACGTGAGATAATTCCAGATGCAATTCAGTAGTGTCTCTTTAGGAATCTGTGATATTCCAGTCAAAAATAAAGGAAGCAACAAAGAAAATGTTTCACTACTATTTTTCCTTTTCAGTAACCTTCAAAGAGGAGCTTAAGAGGATGCTTAACAGCCACATAACCAAACAGAACCATTCCTCCAATGACACAGTGCTGGACTCCTCAGAGAAGCTCCACGCTGTTCTGATAGTCCTGTATATCATCAACCTGGCCGGCGGCACCCTCGGGATCATTATGATGTCCCAGCAGTTGTTTCAAAGGGGATCGCAGTCCGTGATGACCATTACGATCATCAGCCTCCTGGTGCTGCACAGCTTCATGCTCCTCAGCATCCCCTTCCGCCTCAGCTACTACGTTTTGGGGGAGTGGAAGTTTGGGAGGTTCATGTGCCGGTTGGCGAGCGCCATCATCTACCTGCACATGTACGCCACCTTCGCCTTTTACGTGGCCATCATCATAGCCCGCCTCCTCCGCCTGGAGTTTCGCAAGTGTTGCACCACGGCCTGGGTGGGGGCTGTCTGGCTGCTGGGAGCGCTGGTGATCACGCCCGTTCTGCTCTCCTACTACGGCACCTCGAAGACGTACCGCTCCTCTGAGTGCTTCCAGTTCCACAGGGAGCTGCAGGAGACTCACATGGTGATTGCCAACTACTGCCTGGCTGCGATTTTGGTGGCGGTGTGCGCTGTGCTCACCGGGATCCAGCTGACTGTGATCTACAGAGTCGCTGTGAAATACTGGCCTGACATTAACTCCCACGTGGAATTCAGGGCTCAGGCAAAGAGTTTCTTCTTCATCTTGGTAACATTAGTCTGCTTTATGCCTCATCATGTGTTCAGAGTATATTATATCCAAAACTTCGACTTTGATAAAGACCATAAACTTCTCCTGTACAACGAGGTTTTTTTGGCTTTAACAACAATGTGCTGCCTGGATATGTTGTGCTTCATAGCAGGAATAGCCCACTGAACTGTGAGCTACCAGGAAGTCCAACTGCAGTGTGTCAATACTGGCTTTTGAGAGAGATAAAACTGTGTTGGGATTTTCCTGAGCTAGGAAGACTGGTGAGTTTATGGCATGTCTCTATAGGTCCACAGCATTGTTTGGCTTTTGCAGGCCAGTAAGATTCCTCTTTCACAAGCTGCTCTTCTTTGTCTTCTCTCTAGAAGGCAGACACACTTGAGGCTTATTCTAGTCTTGACCTAAGAGTCATGCCCTAAAGCTTCATTAAGATTTTCCTCAGCTGTCCTTCTCTAGCAATAACAGCACAAATATCCATTCCTTTGTGTTTTGTTTTCCTCAAAGTGTCTCAGTAACCACAATCACTGTGACCAATAAGTTGTCTTCTCTGAAGGTCTAACTTCTTCTGGCAATTGAGACACTGAAGGGAAGAGATGGAAGAAAGAAATTCCTTTACAGGATATTTGTACTAGTGATTTAGATAGCAAGGACATAAACTCTGTTCAAATGAGAATCACAGAATGGGTCAGATTGGAAGAGACCACAGTAGGTCATCTGGCCCAACCTCCCTTTGTATAATTTATACAAAGTATATATTAAATTAAATTATGTGAAAACTAATCAATATCACAACTTCACCTTTACTTCTGTCATTCCAAATCCACAAGGAGCTCTGAATTATGATAATTATATATTTAGAGTGAATGAGAGGAGAACAGGATTCAAAACTTCTGCCTTATGTCACTCTCCCATCAGGACTGGATCTCTGCTTGTTATCTATTAGGTCAATTTTAGCCAAAAAACATGGCTGTGCTTCCATAACTGGATCTGGAATTCAGTTGAGAGGAAGGATCAGACACTCTCCAGGACAGGGAAATACTTTATTAGCCTTCAAAAACCTTTGATGTCTGGTCACTTTCAGTTGTCTGTTGATTTATTATCAGATGCCATATTTTTTCCATTTATGCATATAACAAAACAGAACTAGAATAAACTCACTGAACAGGGCTTAATCAGTTCAGCATATGCTTGTGTTTGTGTACACAGACTTGTTCTGAAGTATATCTTTTCTTCATTAGATAGATAATATTCTTTGGGAATCACATCCGTTTATGGAATCTCTGTTTTATCTTCATGATTTAAAAGTTCTCTTTAATGATTCATTCTTCCTGCTCTGATCAGTGCAGAAGGTCTCTAACCCTTCTGTTGAAGGCCCCACTGTCATTTGCTGCATCCCAGCAGCCTGAGGCCAGATTTCTCCCACCCCAGACTCCTAGGAGTCACACAAGGCTACAGTTCCTCCTTCACATCCCTGTAAGTTCCCATAACTTTTAGTCTGGCAATCTTTGCTATAGAAAGTGCTATGATCCCTGGATTCAAATTGATTAAAGCTTGATTTGGGAGGATTATAAAGTACACTTACAAAGTAATGCTACTAATACCTCAGATTGATGACATTTCTTTGAATGAAAGAACTTAAACCTACTCTGTCAATCCTGAATAAACATTTTTGCCTTGACATTTCCATAAAAAAACTTTGTTGAAAACTCCTGATGGTTTCAGGCTGCTTTCTGCCTCTTTTAAAAAGTGTGAGGTGTCCAGGGTCCAGCAGCAAGTCCTGAAATCTGAAAATCCTGGTCTGATGGTTTCCTCTAGAGTTATCATGTCCACTCCTATTCAAACAATAGTTTCATCAGCCCATGATTTTCAAAGGCAGCAGGTAGACCTAGAGTTCAGTATTACAGCAATGAAGTGCAAAGGGACAGATTTTAAAGTATCAAAGCCTTTAAAAAAGCTGGCAAAGTTGCAGGTGGTGCAACAACTACACTGTTTTTCCCTTACTGTACTCCTGGGGCTAAATAAAAAATTTGTTCCTTGAAGAAATGCCTGTTCTCATTGACCAATGTTTCCAAGGTGACCTACCTGGTAAAGATCAGAGTCATTTGACCTTGCTTGTGAGTCTGCTGATCCATCAGCCCACCATAATGGTGTGCAAATCTGGGGGAGAAAAAGGGAAATTACATGCATATCCTCAGCCATGTGAACCAATCGTGTGTTGATGGCCTTGTCTTTGTATTGTGTGACATTTTTTACCTTGCTGAAATAACCCTGACCCACTGATTTGACTTCCTGGTGTGATGCTGAAGCTGTGTCACCCATCACTGACTGGTAGCTGTCTGGTAGCCACTGGCTGCTGGCTGGCACTGGGCCTGCACTGCTTGCCCTGCCTGGGTGCCATGGGGCTGCATGCAGCACCAGCTCTGGGTGGGATGAACTTGCACAGCACCAAGGCTTTCTCTTTTTCCCACTCTGCCCCACTGTGGAGCAGAGAAGACAAAGGGAGAGCAGATGTGTAGATCTCACTATGGCCCTCCTAATTCAGAGGATAATGGATTAAGCATTGATCTCAGTGTTGTTACATCTAAGACTCACATTAAAGTGATAGAGATAAGCTCTATTCAATACCCAGTCCCCAGCTGAGGTCTTTAAAAACCGGTTAAAATAAAAAATGATCAGTCTTCAGAAGGATGGTCTGAGAAATAAATTCTGAAAGGACAATAATATTGAGCTCAGATTGTAGGGTACTATTCCTTACTATGAATTATATAATGACATCCCCTGGAAAACAGTTAAAAGTGTTGATTTGAATGCCATTTGCAGGACCTAAGTAATTCTGTAAATAATTATAGACATTAATAATTGACTTCACATCAAAGGATCATGTAAAATTGTAAGCCATTTAGTCACCCCATTCATTTTTAATGTTATCCAATGAAGACTGGGAAACTCCTCAGACATTCTGGAGCAAAGAATATCAAACTGCTAAGTGTACCTTACGTTGTTGCTCTCTGCATGAAGTTCTGCATAAACAGAGCAGGCAAGCAGACCAAAACCAAAATCCCATCTGTATCCCTGACTTCCTAAGTTAGTTTGATGGAAAGCTATAGGTGGTTCTCCCCATACAAATGAGTGTGCTCACTGCTGTCACAGCTACGCTGCTGCTACAGGTGGCCTGTTCCCACCTAGCTCGAGCATATCCTTTTCAACAGTGCAGAGGGTGATGCACAAGTGACATATCTGTTTTAAATTCATATCTTCCTTCTGCTGCATCTGTTCCTTGTTCCTGCTCACAGAGAAAGTTCATATTGATGGTGTTGTCAGATTGACATGCCCCTCCCTGCAAACCAGCAGAAGGAACAGATGCATTAGGAGGAAACAAAGGCGCACTCCCACTCCCTTTTTTTATTTTTCTTCTTCTTCACTCAAGCAATGACACTCTTGACACAAACAGATGCTGTCATAACTATCTTTTTTTCCTTTGTCAACCCTAAACATAAAAACACACTACAGTACTTGCCTTTTATCACATACATTCCAATTTGAGGCTTTGAGTGCCACCATGAGCCACAGAGCAGCTATCTGGCATACAGAGCAGAGCTACATGAGGGTTAAAATTATGAAAGAAATTGAAAATTGCTTTATCCATAAGCACACGGGTGAAAACATTTCAGAAAAGCTACAGGGGGCAGCATTTATTGCAATGATTGTTGCACAGAGAATAAATACCAGACAAAACTAAACCCAGAGAAATAATGAAAAAAATAACTTTAAAATATATCTAAGCCACAAAAGACCATCAAAAAAAAACCCCTATAATTTCTTCATGCCTTCTTTACTACACTGTTTTCAGTTGTCAATGAGGAGCCACATATTAAATCCATGGTAAGTCAAGACCGTGTGTTGTCACACAAAGGGTGTCACAGAAATTGTACAGAAACATCTTGTTCATCAGCCAACAATTTTGTGATAAGACTGACAATCAGAGGACAAGAGTCATTGCTCAGGAAGAGGATGCTGATCTTGTACATGATGAAAGAGTTGCAGCTTTTGGCTGTCTTGGGACTAAGATGGTGTCCCTGCCTGCAGGAGCTCTCCTGCTTCAAGGAGATGTACACAATCATTTATGGGAAACCACACAGGAGCACCGAGGTGCACATAGAAACACACAAGCAGACTTGCACACAGCATAAGCGGAGAAATCTGGGCTCCAGATGAGGAAATTTTCTTTCTGACAAGGAAAGATGTGAAGGGGGTTCTCAGTGCCTTAGCGCTAGCAAAAGAGTAGTGCTAGCAACAGCTGTCTGCTTTTATGTCCTGGCAGGCAAGGACAGAGATGATGAATGTGTCAGAGGAAGGAAGGCTGCAGGAGATGGACTGGAATATATTGATTTGCATGATGATTCTTTCATTCATGATTTCTCACAAATATTTGGAAAGGCTGATCTGTGCTTTCCAAGACATAGTACTGCTGCATAAAACACCGTGCAAGTTCTAAAACTCCATGGAAATAAATTGCATTAATCTATTGAGAAAAAAAAATAAAAAAAACCCACACAATGAAAAGGTAGAACCTTTCTATGATCAAAAATTAGCATGCTGCTATTAAAATACATGCTGTTTTATTTCCATACTCTGCTTGGCAGAAGTATCAAACCCAATGATGCATCTTACATTAGTACATCACTACAGTTTACTCAAAGAAGTGATAAAAAATCCTTCAGCCATATTTTTTAATAAATCCACTTCCTGTAGCAATTCTTCCTCTCATTTGCATATCCTCTATCTGTGGAAACCCCCTCTGAAGTGTTGCAATATGGAAACCAGCAGGTGACAAATCTTCCTACTGGAGAAAAGCTCGAAGAAAAGGGGAATTTTCACAAGCTCCACATTTTTCCATTGGCATTATCATTCCAGCCTCTTTTCCAAAACTTAACCTAAGCGGGTGGCTGCTTGTGTCCTGGACTGAGCAAATGAGGAAACAAATTCAGAAAGAGGCTTTCCCACAATGAGGAACACCAAGAGGACTCATGGACTCGTCTCCTGTTTCTGGTGTCTCTCTCACTGTCCTCTGACTCTGCTGTGAAAGCACAAAACATCAGGGCACAGGCTGGTGGTGCCTGTCCCATAAACGAGGCTGTGCACATGTCACCAGGCACTTTCCTGCTTTAACTCTGCTGCTACTTTCTACAGTTACCCTAAAAACATTCCTATCTGTAAGAAGGCACTTTTCTTTCCTCCTAGCCCACAGAATCCTTCAAAGGAGAAATAAATTTTCAGACAAACGCCATGTGAAAAGTGTCAGTCTTTTTCATCTCAAATTTCCCCCTCCCCTTAACATTTTACCTCCTAACTCCCTGAGCAGAGTAACATCAGCAGAAATTACTACTGGATTAGTTAAAAACTTTTAAAATTTTAGGCTGATGAACCAAATATCTCTGTGCAACCTATGTTCCACCTTTTTGCTTTATATCAGATGATCACATCTAATGACTTGCCATGTGTGTGGTTTAGCCCCAGCTGGCAACCAAGTACCACACAGCTGCTTACTCCCCTTCCTCCCCTTCTCTCCCTATGGGATGGAGAGGTGAATTAGAAAAAAGGCAAAACTTGTGGGCCAGGATAAACACAGTTTAGTAATTAAAATGAAGTAAAATATAACAATGGTATTAATAATATTAATTCTGATTATAAAAATAATAATTGGGATGAAAAGAGGAGAGAGTGAGAGAAGGAAAGAGAGAAATAAAACCCAAGAAAAAAACCAGTGATGCACAACACAATTGCTCACCACCTGCTGATCAGTGCCCAGCCTGTCCCCCAGCAGCAATCAGACGGCTTCCAGCCAACTCTCTCCAGTTTAGGTACATACTGTGTATCGTAGTCTGTGCTGTGCTGTGCTGTCCCTTTGGCCATTTCAGGCCAGCTGTCCTGGCCATCCTCCCTCCCAGCTTTTTGTGCACCTGGCAGAGAATGAGACACTGAGAAGTCCTTGACTTAGGGTAAGCATTGCTCAGCAACACTCAAAACATCTGTGTGTTATCAACATTATTGTCATCCCAAATTCAAAACACAGCACTGCATTAGCTGCTAAAAAGGAAAGGAACTCTATCTCAGCTGAAAACATGGATTTAGCAGGTGGTTCTTCAGAATGCCTGAATGAAGAGCCATTGTTAAGTAGTTCTTACCACCTTTAAAGATGAGTGGTTTGGTATCATATGGCACATTGTTCATCTCCTCATTTTCTGTTTTCCTTCCCTTCTCATCGGTTTGGTGAACTACTGGGCTTTTTTTGTTTGTGGGTGGGAAAACTAACTTACTGAGCACCTGAAAGTTCAGTGTAATTTTTCCAGGTTTCTACACTTGAGCTAGTCTGTTACTGATTACCCTAATGCTTGACTTATTTGATTCATTGCCAGCCAAGTTCTGGCAGGCAGAAGCTGGAAAGTATAAAGTCTGAGAACCATTGCCTTAAACCAAAGTTACAGTGTGATTACAATCCCTTTCCAGATTTATCCAGCTTTAAAGCTTATTTGGTTAACAAAAACTCTTACTAAACCTGGTGTCTGCCCACAGATGTGTCATCTGAAGTATAAGAAGGTTCTGACCACGCAACCACCTCAACTCAAAAGCTTTGTTCTAAGATCCATATCCTATACACAAATATGGGCACAGCCCTCTGACTCTCCAAAGACAATCTTTGTGCCAAGGCAGAGGCTTTTTGTTGAAATATCTGAACACCCTTGATGGTGGATTCCTCTGACAGCACACTCTGTATAAACATGAAATTAATTTACAAAATAATCTCACAACAGCAGTACCTGCAGGTGAAATATTAGACCAAGATTACAGTCACATAGCAGAAGGAACTATTAGAAGTCTGCAAATTTGACACAACAAAACCAATGAAATCTTAGGTTTTATGAAAGAGAAACAATTCAGTTGTAATAGTTAGGCCATTAAAAGTCAAGACAAAACAATGCAAGGGAGAATGGGAAAAGAAGGAATGGTGTAACTCATAACTATCTCCTTGTTTATTGTTTAAAATGACAGAGAAGTTTAGACAGAGCAAGACAGAAACAGACAAAAAGACAAAGGAAGAAAAGAGGCAGCTTAAAATGTGTCTCTGAAGTATGTTAACAAAATTTGAGGGATCAAAAATAGACAAAAATTGCTATTTGACAAATACAGGTGGCTGAAAGATGAAATGCTGGGAACATATTAAAGACATTTTTAGGAGTGTCTTGGTGCACCAAAACTATGGATTGCCCTTGCAGGAGTGGAATTGCCCTCTGAAATCACCTCTGAAATCAGAATATCTCTATTATTAAGTATAACAATTACAAATTCCATTAGTTTTCTTCTAGAATTTTTCTCCTACTAGCACTCACAAAGCTTGAAAAGGAATTCAATTAAAAAGGAATGCTCTCCTCTCATTATCAGACAGAATAAAATCTTTTTAATCAGATCTTGTGTGATCAGACAGAATAATAATCTAATAAGAAAGCAATACATTCTCTACACCTACTTCTGCAGTTGGTGAGCTCCTTATGAAATTGCTCCTGGGAAAAAGCTGTCAGCTCACCTTTGTTCCTGCACACCCACACTGCATGAGCCAGCAGAGATCTGATCAAAGCATCCAGGTTTTCTGCCAGCAGCTAACAGACACTGAAGAGTCTCCATGTGCTGATGTTTCCCTGAGCAGTTGCCATCAGATAAGGATACAGCCGAGGTGGCATGGAGGCACTTCCAGCCCAGCAGCATCACTCTGTAATCCAAATATGGAGCTCAGTTCTGTGCCCAGGATACCTCTGCCTCTGGGGGATTGTGGTACAGGAACAATTGAGGAGCCAGGGAGGAGTAAGGAAGCAGTCTGATTCAAGCACCTAATAGGTACTGGTTATGCCAGTCAGCAGGCTGCAGAGCCACAATCCTTGGACTTTGGAAACACTCTTCTGGCACATAGCTGGATAAGCTAGAGCTTGGCATGTTTTGCTGAGTTTGCCAGTTAGAAAACTGAGTCCACAGGGCTTCCCACCTATAAAATCACACATTAAAAACATAGCTGCAATCCAGCAAGTTTTGGATCATCAGCTCTTCCTGTAAAGCCAGAAGAAAATATCCCCCATTATACCTTGCTGAGGGTAAGCCCCTTCCTTTGTTTTCTAGTGAGCAATATCCTTGATATTGCAGTAGAAGGATTTCATGAGGTGATGCCAGCTGGCCAGTGGAACATAGCTGGGCACCTGTTCCTGGGAGGGAGGGCAGTGGGGATATTGGTGTATAAGCAGCTAGCAGAACCAATAAAGCACACTTTCAGAGAATTGAATGAGATGGATTCTAGCCAGTCAGAAAAATATGTGAATGCATATAAAAAATTACGGTAAGACTTCAAGGAGTTGAAATATACTCTTAATCCATGTGGGAGCCTGAGAAGCCCTTTCTACAAAGATTTAGAAGAGGCACTGGCAGAATATCTCAAATAGACCTGACAATGGTGCAAGCACCCAGTTTGGCAATCATTAAACCATCAGGTTAGCTGCT
The DNA here is from genome assembly GCA_013400175.1 of Phainopepla nitens. Taxonomy (NCBI): domain Eukaryota; kingdom Metazoa; phylum Chordata; class Aves; order Passeriformes; family Bombycillidae; genus Phainopepla; species Phainopepla nitens. The sequence goes on along the minus strand of VXBQ01004624.1, from coordinate 193,298 downwards.
CTGGGGAATGCCTTCTGAAATCTGTATTAGCTTTCAGAGAAAAGAACTCATTAACCTCCAAACTGAAGTGTAAGTGTGCCACATCACAGTACCATGAGAACATCCTGTCACTCTGATTTATTGCTCTTAAAGGAGCTAGGCCACTACATGTCCTCAGATAAACCAGTGGGCACTGCGAATATGCACAGAAAAATAATTTTCAGGACTCTTAAAGGAATTAACAGTGCAGACTTCTTTCCTGGATTAATTTCACTTATCCCCATCCATCAGAGCTATAGAGAACTCCCCCTCTTCTCTTGCCAAACTCTCTTGTGTTGTGTAACAGCATTATGAGAGTAGTTTGTTTCCAAATGATACTGAGGAAGACTAATGCTATTAGGTATGGATATGTGCAGTACTGCTATCACAGTATTCTGCCTTGCACAGCTCCAAACTGGCTCAGTATGAACCAAAGCCTGAGGTGTCCTAGCTGCATGATTGTTCTGTTCCAGCAATGGGAAGAAGGGGCCAGGAACGATCCATGTCCTATTCTGATGCACTTAATTTTTCCTGTCTAATGTTTAGATCTCCTCATCCTGTCCATCCAAATACCAGGACCCACCAGAGATTCTCTACATGTGAAGGTGCTGTGTCTCAGAAACAGTACATATATATGGAAAGAAGTAAGGCAAGAGATGTCAGTAAATTACTTGAAGGGTGCCTGTACTGAGTTTGGACAATCTTCACCCATGGTGTGCTAATACACCAACCACTCCCCACTGAATGTTCAGGGAAGGCAGACATTTTGCAAGACTGTTTTTCACTATGTCAAAAACACAGGTGCAAGCTGGGCGTATTGGACCTCACATCCTCTGCATCAGGAAGGAAGTGATCAGCAGGTCTGCATGGTAAGAGTGCTGGTGCCAGCAGAGACTAAATGGCACAAACTGTTAACAGCACTTCTATCGCTAAGACATGGATACACTTTAATGGCAAGAAAAAAATCTCAATTTTCATCATACAAAAAAAAGAATTATTTCAGAACTTTCTGAGAGCTACAGAGATATATCTACCGTTAAATTCTCGGTGGGAACTGAAATGCCAGAGTTTCACACAGTAGCCCTGTTAGTCTTTGACTTTAGCTTCATGTTTTCATATGCAGCAGCCTGCAGCTACGGACCTACTTATGGCAGTGATGGTTGATTATTTTCTTATTACAGGGAAAGAAGTGACAGTGGTCAGGATGAACGGAACTGCTGCGAACCCCTGGCAGCATTCTTGGACATCCTAATGTGGTGTAGATTGTGTCACCAGACCACACCAACAATCACCTCCAAAAGCACATTCTGTTGGTGAACCTCTTGCTTTGGACTGATATAATCTTCATGCTTGCTGATATAATCGCTTGCTTGGCAAAGCAAGAGAGTATTTGCACCAGCCCCAGGTGACTGTGCATTGAAAAAACAGGCAGTGGTGATCACAAGAGATGTCAAAATTTTCTAGGCTATTTTTTATAATATTGATGCCCTGAGATTGGAAAAGGCAAGAGGTCCTCACAGTTTGCCTAAGGAAAACATGAGCAGTTTGGTATTACTGATGGAAATTAGAAGTTCACAGCTGTATTTTAAAACATTTCATTTCTGTCATTATAAATTCTGCTGGAAGTAATGCAGAAGTGGAGCTAACAGTCTGATCCACTGATGATGATGAAAGCTAGCACAAGATCACACAGTTTCACAGGTGAAAAAATATCTGCTGCCCTGCAGCAAATCTGCAGCAGGGTGTGTGTAACACTTCTGGATTTATCTGTAGTCCATGCAGCTGCCTTTCTGTTTTTATAAAACACCTGTTTTTAAATTAAAAATATAACAAGCAGTATAGCAACTGTGAACCCAGACACATATCTATTTCTTTATTTTAACTTGACTTCTGTTTTATTGAGTAATTTTTCCTGAAATGTCACAAAGAAAAAAAAGTCTTCAGCGTTGTCATGCTAAGTGGTACATTAGTTTTATCAAGCAGAATGTTGTATGTGCATAGGCAATAGCTATGACAACATGGAAAGCACCACACTATGATATTTTATAACAATGCAATTATTATAAAATCACTTGGACATGTTTTCCAATTACTTCTTTGTATGTTTCATACCATAATCATTTATGTTAGATGACTCAAAATGTGACACCATTAGAAGTCTTTATGACATAGTTATTTTCAAACTTGTTTAACAGAACTGTGGTACTTGGTGGTATCGTGATATTTTTTGGGGGTTTAGTGCCATGAAAGACTCAAGTGAGATTACTCATCAGCACTTTCTTCCCTTTCCTTTTCACCATGCTCTATTGCATCTGCCCACTTGTCAGCTTCTCAGAAAGCATCTTACAAGCTTTCAAATGTGTTTCTTCCTCAGCTGTAGCCTAACTACCAAGTGACATTCTCAAACTTGCCTGGATAGTTTCTATGCTTCCAACATTTTGGTTTTAGAGAGGAGCTGTCAGGTTCTTCACCGTGAACTGAGCTGCCCTCTGAACAGATTATATTTTATTATCCCTCGTAGACACAACAAAAAACCCCACCCAGAATAAAGAAGATCCCTCATATCAGTGGAGCTACTGCAAACTAATTATCTCAAGTAATCCACTGGTCAGAAAGCACATTGTGAAAAAGATCACCAGTGCATAACATTTAACAGAGTGTTTTTAAAAAGATTAGAGACGTTAAAGAATTCTTTTTTCTATTCAGCTGTAATGAATCACTCTGTAGCTGGTGTTATCTCTCCCTGTTTTTCCACTGTTTAAACTTCCTGTTTGTCACAAAGTCACTCACTGCTGCTGTGGCCACCCAAAAGATATCTGTGTAGTTTAAGCCAGTTATCTTGAAGAGATGGGTACTTTCAGCAGGCAGCCCAGCCCTCTCAAAAATAGGTGTTTCAGATAAATAGGAGAATTAACATCTGAACTCACCAATCTGTCATTACCACCACTGAGAGAGTCCAGATATTTGCCTTATTCTTTCTAATTTCTGGAGCCCATCCAATCTCCATCCATTCTTGGCTTTAACAATTAAACTGAGAGGCCACCCCTCTGACCCCCTCAGATTAAACAGTCAAGCTTTCTGCCCTTAACTTTACATAAATTATTGTAAATTGCCTAACTGATCTAATTTCCAGTGCTTTGCAATTTTCTATTCATGGTCTCATTATACTTTTTATATTCTTTTAGAATTGTTTACAGTAACTGAGCTACAGTGGACAGTGCAATCCTAATAAATCCTAAGGTCTTTGAAAGGAGCTATGCAGAATTCATACATTATATTATTCACATAACACTGAAGCTGATGAAGAGATGGAATTTGGTCTCAAGTTCCTCAGTATTGATCACTAATCACACCAATGAAGTTGTACAGCAGGTAGAGTCAGGATATGCTTGAAATCAGTCACTGTATTTAAACATAAAAGTAGTCAGCAAAACCAAGGAGATGAGAACCTGAGATGAGTTGTAATTTGTTTGCTTCATTGAGATGGTTTAAGAATTTATTTTTCCCCTCCGCATCTCTCCTTCCGAATGGTAAGTTAGTCAGCTAGAAAGCTACACAGTGAATTCTCACGTCTGCCTCAGTCTTTCTGTCCTTTCTCACAGTAAGGTAGTCCTCCATTCATATCTTTACATTAGTAAGTGCTGTATTTAGAGTAGTAATCTTCACTTTACATAATCCTCTCCTTTATACACTCCTGCTTTCAATTGGGAGCAAATGCTAATTTGATCATGCATAAGATACATACATAAATGTCAACCAGCTCGGCTGTCTTCTTCCCCCGCTTCTCAGTATTGTTGAATGGATGATGTTGAAGTGCATCAGTGCTGACACTTATCCTATTAAAGCTCTGGAAATGCACATCAGTGCTACTGTAATATTATCATTCTTTGCATTTTTCTCTGCTGGCTGAACAGGCAGTATGATTGATGACAGAAAGCCTGGTTAAGCAGAAAGAAGTTACTAGTAAAATAAACATCTGAATGAGTCACGAATAAAGATTTAAAGGCAAGCCAGAACCTATAGTTAAACATGGGCTATAGATCAATTTTTTTTAAAAAAGAAAACCCTTCTTTTAGTTTTAACTGAACTTTGACTCAAAAGAAAACTTCAGAAGACAAAAATACACATACATGAATCAAAACTGTCCAGCCTGAAATCCAGTGAGGCAGCATGGATTCTAGAACCTGAAAGATACAAAAGGATGATAAAAATACAATCCAAACTCAAAAGATAAAGAACACTAGAAAGTGAGAAAAGCAAAATGTAACACACAGACTGGGAATAAAAGAGAGAAAGGAAGAAATATTTCCTCCACAAAAACAAAGAGTCTGCCCCTCTGTGGCACCTTTTTTAACAACATTTGTAAAGAAGTTTCTTCTATGACAGAAAAAGGAAAGATGAGAAATGATTGGGTTTACATGGTAGGCACACTTCATTATTTTATTTTGCTTTTATAGTTATTCTCAAAATCACTATCTTATCATCTGAAAGATATATATGTGTAGAGAGTTATTCCCTTAGCAAACATAAAAACAATAATAGCCTCAAGCCTTACTATTGAGACACTTAAATTTTGAGCCCTGGTGTTTTTTGTTTGAAGGGTAATTTCAAATTTGCATAGAAGGGAGTTGCATCCACAGGTATTATCAAACTGCTTTTGCACCATTACTCATGACCTGTGTGTTTTCGAGGGACGCTCATTTCCAGTTGCCAAAGGTGCTGCCTCTCTGCTCACCCTTTCCCAGTTTCTTCCAATGCAGTTATTGCCACTTGCTGGTTTTCTGCTGCCAATACAGTTTTCCATGATGTGCTCAGCTCTGGAGAATAAGCTCAGGGCATCCCACTCAGTTAAGCAGATTCGGAAATTAAGATGATAGTAAAACTGAATCTCAAAAAAACCCAACAAAAATATCACCCCTCCCCACCCACCCCCCCAAAAAATTACTTCCATGTAAAATCCATCAATTCCACAAATAGATAGATTAGCAGGAAATATCAATACCACAGTGTATTGGCAACTTGCAGACAGTTTAGTTTTATTAAGTAAAATTAAATAAGTAACGTACAAGTGTCTTCTTAATTGTTATAGTACAAAATTCCTACTCTTGTAGGAAAATGTAAATATGACAGAGGAAAGCATCACAGAACAAAAAAGTTCAAGAGAAAGTAGCATTAAGGAGATTATTCCAAAGTGCATGTTAATTAAATACCAAATAATAATTTTTTTTAACAAAATACCTGAGGTGTATCTGAAGAAGGCATCTAGATTCTCAAATAGAAAAACCCAATAGTTTATTTCTCCTTCTTTCCAGTTCGTTCCTATTTTTAGGACAAAGAATCTCTAAAGAAAGAATCTGCAGGAAGGGAGAAACACTGATAGCTGTACTACTACTTGGGTGTTTATGTGACTTTACATGTCTATCACTCCAGAACAGTAGGAGAAAGTAAGTGTGAAGTTTTAGTACAAACTTGCTACCATTCTGTCAGCTGTCACCATTTCCTTGCTCCATTCCTCCACCATTCATATTTCTCTCCAGGAAAGAAGTTCTGCTGAGGTACTAACACAATTTACAAGCAGCTCAGGATAGATTATATAAATTTTTAAAACTTCTGAAATGATTCATAACCACAAGACTCTGTCATTAACCACACCACATAACTCCCCTCTCTTACGGCTCTGAACTTACATGATTAATAAAAAATTAAAAAAAAAGAAAGTACAAAGAGAGGGCAGGATGAACTTCTCCAGTCAGATTCAAAACAATTAATTTATTTTTTAATATGTTATTATATTTTTGTTTAGAAATTTTCAACATTCTGGACAGCATATGTAGCATGAATCTTATCACCTTCCTCCCTACAAAAATAAAACTCACAAAGCCAGGGTGGCCAATGCTGGAAAAGCCTCAACAGAATAAATTCTCAGATTGACTTGAAAGTATTTTGAGGAGCTCAGGTCTGAATATATAACAGAAACAGAAATTTACCATTTAAAGGAATTATATATTCCTTGCTATATATATTATAAAGCAATCAATATGTTTCTAGATGCAAAAGCTTTCTTGCTGTGGATGACACAACTCTGCTTAACTCATAGGCAGCTTAATCAATCTAATGCCTCTAGAATTTATACACCACATTTCGGAACCAAGAAAAATATATGCTTTCCAAGCATGCCCTTATGAGGTTTTAAAGGTGATAGAGATAAACTTTGTGATGAACTTGCAGTGCTGATAAGCACCGTACCCATAAAGCTGCCCCCAAGAGTGGCCTTTGCACCCATGGTTCACACAATGCACAGCTGAGCTCTGCAAGGTGCTCCAGGCATCTCCAGCAGCCCTGGCAGCTGCTGTGGCAGCAGGTGATCAGAACATATCTACCCTCTTTCTAGGGCATAACAGGCTCATTTAAGTGGTGTAGTGACTTCATCTGTTGAAAATTACGTGGATGAAAATCTTGATTATCCAAAAATGATTGATAGATTCCACATGAAGAAAATTTGCAAGTGGCACTATTTATAATTAATCAAATGGATTGCAAAAGATTCTATTTAATTTATATTCAAAGTTCAAAATAATTTATTTTGTCATGTGATATGCGCATAGTTTGAAATACGAAACTGAGTTTTCCAGGATGTTGCTCTTAAAGGTATAAGCATATTGATGCTACATTATGAAATCCAAAATTATTTCTATATTTGGATTTGTAGCACTTGTTGGAAAGCTTATCCTTTTTATTTGCAAGAAACAATGTTATAGCAGCTATTTCAATGTGTATACATTTTACTTCCCAGCTCCTTTCAAAGAATACACTAGTGAAACCTGCAGGATAAATTATTTCACTTAAACAATACAACAAAGGACAAGATGGAGGGAATGAAATACAAAACTCAAAAATCAGCAACAGGAAGGAAGAACATGACATAACTGAAAAATGCTGAAAATTCAACAGTGATTTTCTAAATTAAGTTCAAATGTTGAAAAATAATATGGCATCCTTCCTGAAGGTTTGCATTCTGTTTGTGTACACATGCACACAAATATCATATATAACCTTTCCCTGTATTAATAGTACTACATTTATATTACACTATAGGGTTCACAATGAATCTTCACTCACTTTTAACCAAGGATATGCTGCTTGCCAGTGAAACAGAATAATCTGCCCTTTTAAAATGTGCAATATAGGGTTTGCATCATTACCACATCATATGAGACTCCAGTGTTGGATGTTTCCAGGTCTTCCTAAATTAAACTGTAGTAGAACTTGTTGGCAAATTTAAGCAAAAGCAAGCAAAAGATGCTGCTGGTATAGCTGTCTATGCCACAAAGATTATGTTTCCTCTGGATGCAGAGCCGTGTAAAAAAAGTGGTGACTAATCACTGCCGTTCAGGGTGCATCAGGCCACTTTTTTGGCTGCACAGCCATGAAGGTGCACTTGGTGCAGGGCTAGGGCTAACTCACTGCAGCGCTCAAATAAATCACTGCACTGAACCATCAACGCCCTCCAACCACCCTGCCTGCACTTTTTGAAAATTATTTGGTTTGCTTCTCCCCCTTGGCAGATCCTTCACACAAAGTCCTTCTCAAGGTGCAGATCTGTACCTGCATCTCCTCCACGTGGGAGCTGTTCTTCAGCAGAGCACACAACAGGTGGGCATTCCCATGGCTTTTCTCTACAGATGAAGCAGCCAGGCTGCTCCTTATTTTGTGATGTCTTGGTCTGTTTATGCCTTTTATGACCAAGGATGTGGTCTGTGGTGGGTGTCAGAGTGTGGCAGAGCCCTGGAATCCCCACATGCAAATGAAGAAGGGGCAGGCAATGAAAGTTCCTGCCTCAGGGGTAGCATGTACCCACACACGTATTCCCTGTGCCTGCCAAAGCCAACCTCAGCTGGCAGCTGTAGCCACTTAAAAGTGCTTGCCATCAGGGTGCCAAGCATGATAGGGAGCAGAGGTCCCAGTGGGGCCCACGGCTGTTTGCCAGCAGGCAAGCTCTGGTGGATGCTGTTTTCTCTGCTGCTGTTGCCATAGGAGACTCTGTTGAGGAGGAGCTGCTGACTTCCCCTCTTCCACCCTCTTGTCTGCTACAGCACATTCCCTGCCTCTGCATATCTTGCCTCACATAAAAAGGCACCTGTCTCTAAACGTCCTCAGCACCAAGCCTCCCTCTCTCTCATGAGAAAATTTAAGGTATAAATCTCAATTTTCTTATACTGGAGGAAGCCTCAGGCCAGATCCTACTGCTGAGCAGAATGGTCTGAGCAGGACATCAGCATCAGAGAGAGGAAGGCCACTGGGTTGTTCTTGGGGATTGGCATAATGCTACCGGAGAAGAATGTCACAAAGCAAAAATCAAAAGAGAAACTTGGAGACTGTGTACTTGGGATGCTCTCTTCCCAACCCAGGTCTCACATTTGAAGACCTACTGGAGACCAACAAAGCGACTTTACAGATGCCAAAATATAGCTGACTGAGGTTTCAACTCTGTGCTCTTCTGAACACCACCTTTGTCATTTTCCGTGTCTTGATAAGGACATGATAATCAGAACTCCTGCGGTCCCCAAAGAGTTCCAGATGGAGACAAACTCTTCTGACTCTTGTTTCAGACCCTCTTTGATTAGAAAAAAGGCAGACATTCTCCTAGCACTATGCTCTTCTTCAACTCAAGGTCAAAATCAGAAAGGTGTTTTATAGCATGGCATTAGTATTGTCCAGCAGAACCTAGAGCATAGACTGAGGCTTACTAAGACATTGCCAGAGCACCACATCAAAGCAAGCATGGCCATATTTTTAGGAATAAACAGCAGAGTCTCTAGAGCTCTGTCAACTTTCACATCATGAGCAGATGTTTATGAAAAGTGCTGGCTGTCAGGGATAAATACTTTTCTGAGACCACTCACCACATTTACAGATGATTCTAAGAGCTTACAGGTTTACTAAGCAAGTCCAACACCAGGGAATATTCTTGCACATGGTTCAATTCAGTAGTATAAATGCAACCAGATTTTAATGATACAGAATGGATGCTGCACAGACATTAAAAGGAAAACAAGAAAATCTGAGAACTTCCACTTGACTTGAGCAGACATCTCTGGGTGTTTTCTCTCAGTGTGACTGTAAATTGATACTATGACTATGTTTTACTGCCAGATTTCCTACACACACACAGACAAATTTTTTTAAATGTTGCATTTCAGTCTAGCTAAATGGCCAAGTCACGGGGAAGCATCCAATAAAGATAAATGTCTGTAATTCAGATTCTTTCTTACGCCATTGTTTTTAATATCAAACATTCTTTTTGGAACAACTTTCTGGGATTAAGGTGTGTTGAACCCATCAGGTTGCTGTCACCACTCCTGTCTAATGTGGATCACACAGGGAAACAAAACAAATGAAGCTGAGTGATGTGGTAGGACACTGGGCCTGGAGACGAAGTTTCACATTGCAACTATTTTGGAATACAGCGTTTATGTTTTAATGTGAAAACTACAAGTGAGTTTGAGATGCAGAAGAAAAATTTTCTGATTTCATAAAGTGTGTTGGTTAAAACTCTAGATGTGTTGATGACTGCATTGTGCTATATGCAGCACTTGACTTGCATTAAAAGTAAACAGCTGTCACAAATTTTATACAAGACAAAAATACACTTCCACAACTTGTAACTAAAGTAACTCTCTGCTTCTTTGTGCGTTTCTGATGTTGAAAATTTCAGGCAAAGTGGTGAAGTTAGGAGGAGACACACAAAATTTTCAAATTTCTGAGCTTTAGTTAATGAAAGCTTATGAAGTAGTTATGAGATATATTAACTGGGCATAATTGAGAGCATTGAACGAATATTGGTGAAAACTGTTTGCAATGAGATTTTAAAACTAATTTTGTCTTTGTGTTCAAAGTTGAAAGGGAAGGAAAATTTACAGCTACTCATATAAAAAAAAATAGACCTGTTGAGCAGATATAAAATACTGGATGTAGAAATGTGTATAACAGTACTGAGGAAAGCACTGAAATGAATATCTGAAAGACCCTTCACTTACTTTTAACAAGATGACTGCTTTATAGCCTATAATAATTACTTCCATAATTGTAATAAAGATAGAACCTCTCTCATTTAAGGATCAAATAGCTGCTGGCAACTGATAGAGGTTTTGTACATGTAGAAGAGGAGAAGGAATAGTTTAAAAAAAACTGTTAGCAAAAGTCTCCCAGATAGGTATGATGGCCTTATAATTGCATTTATATATTTACATACTGTGTTATCAGTAACACACAGAGCTCTAGAACTAAAACATGCACAGAAAGAGAAAAGATTATAAACTTTCAGTTCAGCAACAGAGTGAAATTCATTAGATTTGGTCTTGAAGTCCATTAAATTTGATCAGTGAGGATAATTCACTGGGATATATAAGTATTTCATATTTGTCTTTGTGTTCAAGACATGTACAGGGGAAACAAGTTTGTTATACCTCCAACCTCTCTGATGATCCTGTGGGACTAGAAGGGTGTTTGGCACTGGAGCTGTGTGCAGTAGGGATCCTTACAACCAGGAACACCTCCTGTGCACATGAAGTGTACTCATGCAGTGTGTACAGCAGGGACACAGGAAGGAAACCACGACAACAGAGGCAAATCTGGTCTGTTTAGAGTTTTGAGATGACTCAGAGGTGATTTCTGATCCTCTCGCACACACAGTCCTGGAAACCCCGGGAGAAACCCAAGCTTCAGCTGACAAATAGGATGAGTCATTTGGCCACAGGCTTGCTCTCTAACATCCTCTTCCAGTAGGACCTTCATCTATAGATTAAAAATACATCACCAGCAGCATAAAAACTTCCTGCTCTCAAGTGGCTATTACACTCTGTCCCAGTGACCACCCTGTTTGACGTATGAACACTCACTACATGACCAAACCTCTGATTTTCTTTTTCCATCCACAGGAACCTACGACAGAAATGATCATTTGTGGTTTATCTCATGCTTCTGCCATATACTGGGGAGGCACATTATATTTATCCCCCGAAATTATCCCCTTAGCAAAAAAGCTGGCCTGTGCCAGGTGCAAAGCTTGGCTTTGCTGGCCTGTGCAGCTCTGCTACATGCAGACAAATTCAGCATCCTTTCAACAGTTGATCTAGCATAAACCCTTTGATGTGAAACTGGCACTTGAAACAAGATCCAACATTTAAAATGTTTCTGAATGTCACACCAGTACTCACAATTTCTAACCAGCAGTCTTCTAAGGACTGGGGTTTATTTTTGAAATCTTCACTTGGCTAAATGGAGTGATGGCTGAAGACATTGTATCAAGAACTATTTTCTGGCCCTAATAATTAGATATACAGATATAAAACAAATAGTTTAAAAATTTACAGTCTTTTTTACTTGCATGAATTGGATCAGAGTCTGAAAGAGTCAATAAAGATAACAACTCAATGTCATTTTTTTCTGCAGAAGCTTGAATGAATGCAACTTGAGAAGTTACAACTCCTTTGACACATTCTTTAGGCTCAGAACATTTTAACAAAATTTTGTTAAGGTTTAGCTTTCTCACTGTCATCTGTTCAAGTGCCTTGCCTTGTGCACTTTTTTCTTTATAAACCGCTCATTATCCTACTTTTTCTTCTAAATGACCACATAGCGCCAATTACTAGGGCATTTAAATACAAAACCAAAACAAAGTTACAGAAGCCAAATTGTGCTCCAATTGTTTGATTATTTTATTCATTATGTCCATAAAAACTTATCTCAACTACCCTCTGGTAAAATTTTTAATGGCTCTTTTACTGTGTCTAATTTCCTCTCCTATCTTAGAAAGGAAGAGTACTTCACATGCTACAAAATTTCTTATCCAATACAGCTGTGCAGATACTAGCTTGTCCCATGGCTGGAGTGTAACAGCTTATTATGCTTGGACTACATCACAATTCAAGTATTCACATAATTTTTCATCATATTTTCAGGCCTGGTATTCTCTAACCCCCTAAATCTTTCCTCAAACAAATTTTGGTGCTCACATTCATGTATCAGGATGAATATTTTCCATTTTTTCTCTCCTGCTGGGAATCACTACCATGAATTTAGTCAAGCTTTTCCCATATTCAGTCACATTTTTTCACATGTTCAGATTTTGTCTGCAGACGAAGTTCTCCCTTTCAAAACAGGAATATGCGAGAAAATTTTACTAGCTGAAGTTCCCTAAAATATAGAGAGGTCTGAGTTCAGCTGAGCCGTCTTAACTATTCTGGAAGTTTTTAAACTGGGGCTCTGGACACCTTTAGGTTTGGTAAAATAGAAACCACTGCTGTATCTTTACCAGCTAGCGTTGGTTAAAATCCTTATGTGAACTCCAATCTACCTTTGTTACCTGATATCATAGATTTTGCTTTCTGATATACAGGAAGATACTTTTCTTCATTTTCTTACACTTTCTAGATCCCATTGCAAAGATCAGTCTTCTCTATCTCTCTTTGAGTAGAAGGCTAATCTGTACTCGTAACTAATGGAAAACTGTACGTGAATCTGGTGAATCAGTGCGTTTGATACTGCCAGAGAGCAGTATCAGGTGGATTTCAGGTGGATTAGTTATGATGTAAATCAGAGTTACCAGCTTCTTGAGCTGTTGGAAACCACTCATTATGTCTCACTAAACTCTTGCGTTCATGGGTTTGCACATACCATAGATACAAAGGATGTTCCCAAAGTTACACTCTAATATTCTGTAAATCTGCTTGTAAGGAGTCAAATATATTTCATACACTCAAAAGATGAATCAATATACATAAAAAGAATAATAAAAAATGAATACATGAAAATATTAATACTCAAATTACCAAACTCAAAACTCTAACAAAGGCTGTAATTAGAAATAAATAAAAGAATCATGTGTATATCCACAACTATTAACCATGCTGTTATTCACATAATTTTAAGATTCTAGGGTAAGGTAAAATAAAAAATTCCTGATCCTTTTTGCTCTAGGGAATCAAGTCCCAGAGGTAATAGCCATATTACTTGGGAGGATTGATGCCTATATTTCTAAAGACATCTTAATCAAATTATCTCAGTTCCTTTTCATCTGTTCATTTTATATATATTGCATACTAACCTTCATGAACCTCTCTTGTGGTACAAATTCTGCAAAAGTTTATGTATTCGTAACTTCCTTTAGGGCTACCTTTCATGTTGTCTGCAGGGCAAATTAGGGGAATGTACCTACCACTGACAAAGTTGGGTCATTCCTGAAAAACAAGCTGTCAAATCCTTTGTGTCAGTCACCACTTATAGGCAAAACTAATTGCTCCTCAAACCTCCACAGTTGGAACTTGTGGTGGTCTTGGGCTGCCACTCAGAAGCGAACTGCCTGGTTTTGGAGTCACCCGGTCTCTCACCCTGAGAGCACACAGACTGGTGTGTCACAGTAAGTCGTTACAGAAATTGTTCCTTTATTTATTTTATGCTCTTTTTTTTTTTTTTTTTTTTTACCAAAACAGTTATACTGCACGGAATTATCCCACCAGCAACTGTCTGTCAGAGATCTGCCCGTGCAGCAGAACAAATAACATATTTCAGTTTTGCTCTTTCCAAACCGTAACCGCTATCTTTGATTTCAAGGAATTAAATTGTCCACCATTTCACATACTTTCTTTCTGTTTTACAGAAAAATACAAGAAATCAGAAAGCTGTTCCACTGCTATCAGATCCCTGGTCTACTTATAGCTGATGCAGAAAAAGCCAATACACACATACAAAGCTTTCAAGTTACAGTGGCTGCCACACTGCCAGGCTAAGAACAGCTCTGCAGAAGAGCTGGGAAAGTCAGATGTTCTCTCATCATGAGCAGTTCTAGAGTGAATGCAGGCAGAGAGGCAGGAGGAACACTAGCACACCTGCAGGAAATCTAACTTGCAGAGGGCATAGATTGAATATACTGTAGCACCAGTATGCATGTAGACTATAGAGCCACAGAAGAGACCACAAATATTTGTAAATTAAGGTGATCAAGGCCTCCACTGTGTTTACAAGCAGGTAGTCATCAGAGCTACATATGCATTGGCTTCTGAGCATACACTAGGGCACACAGAAAGACTGACTAGCAGGAAAAATGCACCTCTAGTTTTGTCTCAGGTGTTACAAGTCTCAGTAGGGTGTACAACTGCTTTCCACTACTTTGTAAAAGAATGTTAGCAATTTGGAACTAGGTCACTCTGGACATTAATGGCTCATGACGAAGAGCAGACCTGAAATCTAGTGGTATGCACAAAATGGAGAGACATAGTTTAAAAGTTACTCAGAAAAATTATGCAGTCATTCATCATGAATCCGTTTTGGTCTATCCATTGCATATTTTCATTGTAGTTTTCATATACATTATACAAAACTTGAATAATTTTCATTCAGGGAAAAACCTCGTCAACTCCTAACCCCTTCTCTCTGGATACCTTTTATTAATGACCATGAATACTGCTGGTCTATATAAGTTAAGTATGTCATCATTAAATTCATTAAAAATGTTATAGAACTATACTCTCTACCCTAAAAAAGGATAATCTTTTTTATTTTCCAGAATTTTGAAATACTAAATCCCTTTACATTAACTATTTTGTGCTATCCAAAGCACACATATAGTTCATTCCAACAGAGCAGTTAAAGAACAGGCTGTGTCAGCCTTTTAACATTTGGTACATGAGCATTACCTCATTCTGGTGTTTCTCTTCAAGACTCTTTTTTGGGGGGGGCGTTGTAATATATAAAAAAGTGGCTGTTCATGAAGGAAGTAGTCTGGATTAAAAAGTTAGCAGTTTTGGAAGGAAACCCCAAAAACATAGCCTAGTCTTTGAGTCTTTAACTTCCACATGGCGGTTGGGTTAAATATCTCATCTTTTGCAGTTCTTTCCAATTTTGTACGTCTATGAAGGTTTCAAAAGTGGTTTTCCTACTTCATGCAGGAAAAAAAAGATTATTCAATGGCACTGCCCCACTCCCAAGCAGGCCAACGCAGAGCTTGTACTAGTTCCAAAGTTAGGATTTTCCAGTAAAAAATGTAGGAAGTGATTTATGTTTGTCATATAAACACATTATTTCCAATCTGAGTACAAAATATCTCTTGCCACCTAGTTGATCTAATCCAAGACATTAGGACAGCACAATGTCAGCATTGAAAACTGCTGCAACTCTGTGGAAACGTTGCCTCATTCCCACTACTGCAGAATGAACATCCATCAACTTGGGAAGATTTAACTGTGAGGAAGAACGTCTATTCTAGTGCCTCTAAGATTTTGTTTTCCCTACTTTTTTCTTCATATTATGTTCGTGAAATAAAAGTAACTTTTCCTTTGAGGCTTTGCAAGTCATGCTTTGGTGAGCAGTACCGGAATGCTCAAGAAAAGCTACAAGAAAGTCACTGAAACTAGATTTTCTTAAGATGTGGTAGACACACATGACAGCACACAGTATGCCTAGGCAAGCTTTCAAAAATAAATTGAATGCACGGACAATTTATAGTTCTGTAACAACATGCATATGTGAAATGTGTGCAGTTTAGAGGCACCAACATTTGATTTGTGAACATTCTCAAGCCTCTACCTTCACAAAGAAATTCCCTCCAGTTGCAATGCCTGTAAGAGTTAATACATGAAAATAGCCCCACTGCACTCTGGACCAATTGTGCTTTCTACGTGCATAAATAAGTTTTGCCTTTATCTTCTGTGATATCATTTTGGGGGCTGCTGAGATGCAAATGTGCATCTTTAAAATAACTTCACTCTGCACCAGTGTAATGACAGACCTGCACAAATAGTGTATGAGCATGGGCAATTACCACTGTTTGGCTTTCCAGACCCTCTTTTGGTCACCAGGACCACCGCTAAAAGCTTCCTCTTTTAGTCTCTGCTGTCTCACAATTTGCAAGTAAGACAGAATGAAGATCACTAATTAAGTGCCAAGCCTAATTTTCTCACATGTCAAAAGGATAAGGTTGACTCTCCCTAGATTAAAGAAAACAGGTGAAATGATGACACTTCCTCCCAACCTTTCACTCCCCAGCTCCCTCCCCATTTCCCTCTCAGCATGCCTGTATCTCAGCTGCCTGTGCCATGTCAACCCCAGACTGGCAAAACAGGGTGATGGGGGAAAAATGACCCTTGGAGATGGAGCAGAGATGGGGCTGGGCTGTGTAAAGGATGGGGGAGGCCGTTAGGGCTGTTGGGGACAGCAGTTGGGCGGCCACAGGGTGTCCCCAGGCGAGCGGCTACTCCAGGAGAGGTGCAAGTGGGCTGGGGGGGGCCTGTGTGCTCCTGAGTGGACTCCCACCTCAGGACTGAGTGGTACCTAAGACACTGTGCTGTGGTGTGCTTACTATGGAGGGTGTGTGTCAAACCACGAGTTATGATATTTGGTGTAGAGCACTGTAGGCCCTGAACTGGCCTGTGTGTCTATGCATTTGTTCACTTACACGCGTTTCTCTGTGTGTGCATATGTGTGTGTGTGTGTGTGTGTGTGTGTGTGTGTGTGTGGGCAGATGATCCACCAGAGTGCCACCTAGGAACCCACAAGGATCCGCTGTCATGCAAAGAGCTTATGCTCAGGGTGTTATGTGTCTGTCTGCACATATCTACACACAGCAGCATGTCGAAATCTCACAAGCCCTTGGGTATCTTCATGTATATGTGTGGTGAGGATTTGTGGTAAGATATTGAATGACTATCGGCAAAGACTGTGCACATTTGAATATCAGTTTACAGTGTATCTGAGTGTGCACCCAGGTCTACTTTATATCTGACTAGTTAAAGGAAGCAGTTTTGGTTGTAAGAGTGTAGTAAGATGCAGAGTTTACACATTCATGATGAAGTGTTGATAGAAAAATGCCTTTTGTCAAGGTTAGAGACACATGTTGCCCATATCATAGACAAAGGAGAAAACATGCTTGTCTCTTCAGATTTAATCAGTATAGTACTGACTGCATTACTGAGGAATGTTATGGGAAAATTTGATTTAAAAGTATAAATGTCACGTGTAGCCTTCACGTCTGTCACATACAGCTACTATGCCAGACTAATGTGCACATTTGTATATTTTCATAGAGCAGCACATGTATTTTCTGCAGTGATTTGCTTTGCCATGTGAGTGTGTATGACTGCATATTTTTAGTTGAGGAGCATGTGTAGAACAACTGGGATGTATAGACCATTTTCATGTATTGGTTTACGTTTTGCAGAACTGATCTTGAAAAGAATTGATTGTCATTGCTCAGTGACAGAAGGTAACAATGAAAGATAGGTTGTTTTGATGAAGATCTCCTACTAATATGACATATTTCTATCTGTCAGTTGCCTCTAGTGTCAGTAGTCAGCATCCTCTCCCTAGAGACTTTAAAGGATAGGAATTAATGCTTTGTACCACAACCTGGTTTAAACGATCTGAAGAAAGCCTCCATTTAAAATTTTAATCCTTAACAGCACTTTTACATTAAATGTGAAACAAGCATGAGGGTAAGAGCTCTCATATTGTATTCAATGCCTCAATCTGTGATTTGAAGGGAACAGCTTTGGTGAGTGTATCAGGATAGTTCAAACCCTGGACATATTTGCTGGTTGACTTCTCAAATAACAGTGCCAGAGGAGGTTACGTTCATGGGGGCACTATCATTTTCCCTGAGGCAAAGACCACCATCTTAACCAAGAATTCTAAAAACTCAAGCTGCTCATGCTGAAGTCAAACTCTCTCCACATATGCATCTTAACTGAGATCGTTGCTCTGTCCAGTTCACAGTTAATTGTCTATCATAAATATATACAGGACATTATCTACTAGTGACAGAATGATGAATGTATCAGGATCCAGTCTGGGAGTTTAGTTATGGGGCACAAGTTTGTAATTTGCTTTTTATGTATACCAGCAGACAGGAAGACTGATTTGATGTTATCAGAGTTGAAGCTCTTTAACCAATATTTTTCTGAAGTGGTCCAGTGTTACAGCAGCTGTCATCCCATCAAAGTATCTATGGCTATTCCAAGCAGAGTGATTATAAGCTCAAAAGATTGTTGAGGTCAAAAGTTTTGAACATCTCAACAGATTAAGATACTAAATATTCTTCTGTTTCTTGTGCCATGTGGGTATTGAGAACAAGTTGTGTATTTCTCCACGGAATCCCAAAGTGGAGTATTAACTACCATCATTGTAGGGGCTTCAGCTGAGTTAATTGCTAAGGGAATCAGAAGGCAGTGATACTTTGAGAACCATAAAAATCAGTTCTGTATGTCACATGGTCTTTTAAAAAACTTTAAAAGTTCTTTGCATTTTAATATTTTTCCTATAATCACAGGGAAATGGCAGGCAAGAAGAAAGAAATCCAGCTCCAGGTATAAATCCTAATTACTTGAACAACTTCAGAGGGAAATAGATGCTTTTTCTGCCTTTTTAGAGTGCTAAAATGTTAATTGATTTTGTTTCAGACCACAATAAGCAATCAAGACCAGTGGGATGAAATGCTGCTGACAAAGGGTATAGTAGGTACTAACAGCTGACATTTTCTTTTTAATCTTTCATGGACATATGTGAAGGTTTTAATATTTATATATTATCTTTAATAAATACTCTAGAAGACTAGTGCCATATTTTTTAAAGAAAGGCTATATTAATATAAATTTATAAAGGTATATCACAGAGTCATCGAATCACAGAATTCTTTCATTTAGAAAAGACTTTTAAAATCATATATGACAATTATGAATATACAGTATCTTAAATGATAAATACTCATCAAAATCATATTTATTTGAATTTTATTTTTATATGCTGCTATACACCAATGTTTAGAAAATACCTTTCCAATATGGTATTCTCCATGGTAGGGAATTGGACACTTTAGTGTGTAAAACCTCCACAGACTAAATAATTATCGCAGCATTCTAGAGAATGTGTGTTCTATGACATGCATTATTCCCAGTTTGCAGTTCACTTAGTCCAATAACTATGCCTCCTATATCTTCTAGGAGCTGTTTGTCAGTAAAAGGAACAAATCTGTAACGGGATTATATCTACAGAGGGACAGTATAGGCAAAGGCTCAGGGAGGTGAAAATCCTCTAGAATAAAGGTCTAGATAAGAATGAAAACCAACAGTGGGAAAAGAAGAAGAGAAAATAAAAGGAAAAGGAATACGAGAGAAAAGTTTCTATTTGGATTAATAATCCCAAATAGTATTCTGAAGTAGGTTTCCAATGTCAAAAGTAGTTGAAATTAAGGAGTACATATCCACTAATGAATCCATTGCATGCATTGATATATTCATCATACATTCATTGACTAGAAGGGGACTGAAAAATCCACATGAATGCCTTCCCTGTGTTGTTTCAACCCAAGCATAAATGTCTCATTTTATAAGTTCCTCAAGTCATCTGTTTGTAATTGCAAACTATTATATTTTAGTAATAGATGTGTATCAAGCTTGGTGTGGTCCTTGCAAAGCTGTGCTGAATTTACTCAGAAAACTAAGGACCGACTTTAGTGAAGACAATGTGCTATATTTTGCCGTGGTAAGGACACAAACCCTGTGTGTGACTATCTTTACATTTTGATTTCAATATATCTCCTGATCTGCATGTGCAGAGCTTTCATTTTACTGTCCTTATACTGACTTGCCATAATTTTGGTGAGGTTGCTTTCCCTGCATATGTTCTCATAAGACTTTGTTTAGAAATAGATTAGGAATGGTAATAAACATGTAAGGAGCTATAATAATAAAACAAGAGCTGATATCCCACAACTTTTGTTTTCCTTTATGAGATTGCAGAAATATTCAAAAGCCAGACTATACAACTTTTAGTTTTAGGTCTCTGCATTATGGACCATTGCCTTTAAAAATTCTTTCATGCCTGAGAAACTCTTGCATCTCTTTTGCAAATGTTACCTTGTATTTCATTTTTAAGAGGACAAAAAGGGGGAAATTAAAAAAAAAAATCACAGAAGTGTAGTGGTAAATATATTTGTTTACACTAGTAGTGTATATATATACGAGTGTATTATATCTCATATTTAAAGCAGATAAATTTGTTTCACAGACTCAGTTTCTCCAAGATGTTGACTGAGTTCATCCTTTTCCATGTTAGTAAAAACTTAAAATTCCACGACGAGAGAACTTTTCAGAAAAAACATGGATTTTTATATACATTAAAAAGACAGGGAGTTTTGTTCTGAGGTTATCTCACTTGCTTTCATACAGTTGACCACATTTCACAAAAAAATTAATACACTGGATAATCTCTTCTATCAAGACTACATGGGCTACTTTCTCAGTTAGGTATGTTTTTATAACCTACATGAGAAAATAGCATCAAGAGAAGATATTTTCCATGATTAATTAGTGTAATACAAAGTGAGGACAAGCCCACATTACCAAAACAGCTCTTTCTTCATCACTATAGGGACCGTTAGTTGCATTTAGGACTGCAATTTGAGTTTGCAACACCAAAGTACATAAGAGTGGGGTTTTCCTGTGAGTAAAAAAATTTCCCTGATATATGCATATGCATACACACTTATGTAAGCAAATAATCTTCTTTGTCTGACTTAGGCAGAAGCTGACAGCATCGAAACTCTGAAACCATTTAGGAGGAGCTGTGAACCTGTGTTTCTTTTTAGTGTTGTAAGTACATCACATCAGTTTCTTTTAATGTGCTGTCTGCTTCTGCCTAAACTTTTCAATAGATTTTAAAATAGATGTAAAGCTGTGTAAATCCTACCTTTACATTTTACATTATGTAGGATGGTGTTGTCTGATGTTGTTTGCTTGAGCTGTTTCCTATGCCTGAATCTGGTGGTTCTCAAGCACATTTTTGCTGTGGCTGTTGCACACACAGCCACAGAAGAGTTGTGGTAGTCACTGTTTTGGGAGTTAGTGAGAAATCCAGGTAAGTTTTCCAGGTTTGCCTTACATAAAGTGCCTATACATGGTTACGCTGAAAGGATTATTTTATGCACGCTTTTCATCATGAAAAGAGGGTTTACATTTCCTGGCATTGTAAGATTTTTATGATGAATAAAATTGTGTTTTCAGATTTGAGGAACTGCAGAAATTGATCATACATTTATTAACTCTTACTGATGGACACAGAAAGCTGGTTCTCCTAGGACACAGCCATAGCACACTGCTCACTTAAGAAGAGGCGGGGGTAATTTTAACTTGAGGGTGGCAGGATTTGAATTTCCATAAGCTGAGACCAAGGGTAATGATACTTTCAGGACACTTTCACGTTTGAATCTGAATGCTGCCTAGAGATGTTAGCAGTATTTTTGGTCACCATTAACTTCACTACTGTGCACATGAATGTGGTAGAGAATTCACTGAAAAGTCACAAACACACACAAAAAAAAGACAGAAAACTCCATGTTACAGAAATTAGGAACAAGTAAAATCCATATTTGCATTTTGTTCCAATTGTAGTTTGAGTATTGAGCCTAGAAATAAACATGGAAAATTTGGTAAAGAAGGAGGCAAGGAATTAAATGCACAGAAGTTTCATTCTGAAATAATAGAAACAGTAGTAGCTTTGGTATTTCATTCAGTGGGCAAAGGAAATGATCCTGTAGCTGGAAAAAATTAGCAAGACATTGCATGTGTAAAAAATTCAAGTCAATGTGTAAATTAAGTGATGAAAACTCACTGAGAGTGTTATTTTCTCTTCAACAGCATGGTAAAATTATTGCAATGGTGAAAGGTGTAAATGCTCCTCTAATAACTAAGATAGTAACAGATTTAGTGAAAGAAGAGAGGGACATTGCAACTGGAGTGAAGGAACGAGCTGAGGTACTCACAAACCAGATACTTATGCATAAATGTGTATTTTTATTACACTTACACTGTTTCTCTAAATGTCTATGATAGTGTTTAGATAATGCATAATTTTTCATATTTTTGTACTAACAATAAAGTGATATATGTGAATTTTTTATAGAAATAAAAGAAAATTATCTGGCTTCTAAGGCACTTTTAAAGATTGTCTAGTCCAACCCCTCTTGCCACAGGCAGTCTCACCTTTCACTAGATCAGTTTGCTCAAAGCCACAGGGATTGCTCTGTGCCTAATGAATCCAGTTTGCTATGAAAAACAAAGGTCATTCAACAAGTTTATTCTATCACCTCTGAGTCATGACTTCCAGGTAACATAAGGACAGCTCAGTCTGGCCTCAATAGCCTACACTGTGAAAGATCCCACAGTTGGAATTCACAGTAGTAGCAGAGCTAAATCCTACCTTGTTGCTTGTGAACCCCCAAATTTCCATTATGGTACCTTATAAAAACTTAAAAAATGTACAGATTAGCCTAGCAATGTAAGAAATGGGGAGACAGACAAAATGCCACTAGCTCATAAATGTTTTAGAAATCTTTTTTTCTTTCAGGCCTATGTATTTTTAATATATAACTTAAGAACTGCATCATATGAAAAAAATAAAAGACATGGGAAGTAATCATGTCTCATTGCTTGTTTTGTTAAAATGGAGATGAAAGAACTCCACTTAGAGTAAAAAGAGCTTTTTAAGAAACTGAAACTCAGTTGAGGAAAATCAGACTGACCAAAGGTCCTTCTTAGAACTGTTTGTTTTCCAGGATAGCAAATCCATTCTTACATTAAGATAAATGTGTTGTAAAGATGTGGCAGCTGGGTTTGGTGACTTTACTTTTTCACTGGTGATGTACTTTTACTCCATTTGCAATTACCTTAGGTAGAAGAACTCGTTTTTCAAGACGAAGGCTCATCAGAAGAGTCTGCTGAGGAGGCTGTAGAGGAGGGTAAATATGTTTGATTTACTTTAGAAATGTTTTTGGAAAGAAAGAGAACAAATGCCTTTTGATTAATAATTGTCTGTGTCTAGCACTAATAGACCTTTGGTTGTGTTAATGAAATGCTGTGATTGAGCTTTCTTCTGTAAGAAACTAATATATTGGACTGTCATAATCAATATTTTCACCTCCACACTGGGAACCTTCAGACTTTAGACAGAAGTGATATGTGCCAGGGGATTTTCCTGTGCAAAGTTAAGGCCTGAAAGTCACTTCTACACAGTCCTTGTGTGAGCTGAGTACTTCTGTTGAGGTGAAACATTAAGATGCGTCCAACCTGAGAGGATTGGAAGAGTTAATCTGTGAAGCAATGGCATGCATCCTATCTCAGATTACTCTTCCACCAGATTAGCTTTAATAACAGATTTAAAGAAGAACATAAATACACACTAGCAGGATAAGCTTACAAAAAGATTAAAAAATTAGCTCCATCCTGTTTAAAAGTCCTATCTGTGATTTATCTCAGGTTTTTCATTAGCTGAGACCTACATCTTTTCTATTTATGTTGTTATCTGTGGCTACTGATTGCTCCTCCTGCTTCATCTATTCAGAGAATGCCATTCTACAACCCTGAGATAGAACACACTCCTCCATCCTCTCCTTCTTGCTTTCTTCTTCCTCAGCAAGAGGCATTAGATCACAGTCACGGCATTCCTCTTCCTTCCTCTTCATGTTTTTGGTTAGGTTTTTTTTGGAGTTGGTGGGGTTTTTTTGTTTATTTGGTTTTTGGGGTTTTGGGTTTTTGTTTTGTTTTATTTTGTTGTGTTTGTGTGTTTGGATTATTTGTTTGGGTTTTTTAAACATATGGTTCAACTGACATATTCCTGACCTCAGCTTGAGCCTATATTTTTTCTCATAAACCCTGTGAGACCCAGAAGTACAGTACTTTCATTTAGCAATTTTCTACAGACTTCACACTAATCACCAAAACCTAAACATGATGGAAAATCAGAAAACAGAGCTTTAGCTCAGGTTCAGCTTCAGGTTAGGGGATCTCTCAGACACCATAATACACTAATATTTCTCTTAACACATGCAGTTGCTTAAGTGTTTCTAGTATACAAGTAGTAAGGAGTACTGCTCTTTCCATTGTCACTACCTTAAATTCTTCTAGAGTTTTTGGGATCTGATTGAGCTGCAGTCAAATGCTTAACTGTAAACTTCAGGTCCAGTAAAGATGATTCCCTTTATTTTGATGAATGTATTAATTAGCACATTATTTTTTCCCTTTTTCAGAAGTACTCACTTATTCTGTTGGAATTATAAAACCTGACGATGTCTTAGCGGGACGTGTAGAAGAAATTAAAAAGAAGGTAGAGAGAATTCTAAAATAGTCATTCATTCTATTTATTTAGGGGACATAATAGCAAAATATAAGGTTAACTAGATCCTAATTTATGCCCAGACTTTGGAACAGAATCTGATAAAGCTTCTCTGCTAAGGATGATAAAAGCACAATAATTTTTATCTGAAATAATATGACATTCAAATTTATACTATTGCTTTAATATTCTATGACAGCAGAGGTTAGACATTAATTCATATTGCATTTGTTACCAAAAAAAAAAAAAAAGCCTTATAACAATATATATCAAGACCAAATTAAAAGAACTTCAAAAAGTATTATGACTGCTTGCATTTAGTGCAGTAACCTAGCTTAAAAGAGAAAATCATAAAGTAGCTTTCATTTTTCTTTATTTGCTGTTTCTAAAGTCAGGTAGTTTAACCTAATACAACAACTGTTAATAAGTGCACATTTATGTGACTACTATAGTTACAATATAATTTGTAGTATCTTCCAGCATAACTTGCATGTTAAACACTCAGAGTGATCCAAAGGAGCTTATTCAATGTGGAAAAAAAGGGATTATTAACTACTGAATGAATGTACTACATACATTGGACTGCACTATATTTTCTCTCAAATATTAACTTAGGGGTATTGCAATCCTGAATTTAGTGAAGTGCTTTGAATGTCAGGAAATTCAGTTTAGGCAAAGATAGCAGTTATATTTTGAATATTTCAGAGAATTTTGAATTTAAGATAGCTTCCAAATCCAATCAATCTTTAGATTTACAATAGTATATAATTTTGTATGTATCCATTTTCAAATCCCCGTGAGTAATAACTGAACAATTGCAGATTAAAGATGCAGGATTTGACATTGCAGCGGCAGAGGAGAGAATGCTTACTGAAGAGCAAATCAGAGTATTTTATGCCCGGCATAAAGAAGAGGTAAAAAACCGTGAAAAACCTAAATGAAAGGAACAAGTAAAACATATAATTGTCACCAGATATGCTTGCAAATCTCTGTATAGTAAATTTTAGGTATATTGAAGAAATGAATTAATGTAGATTGAGTAAATAATAAAAAGATATTCACTCTCTTTTTTCTTTCACTGACTCCTATAACTATCACTATGTAGCAACCCAATATTCCAACCAAATTAAACTGACCTCCAATTAAATATTAAAATATTTTGTTCTTCTTTCTGTTATCTAAATGTGCATGGAGCTAAATTTAGACATGGAGCTAAATTTATAACACTATTTATCAAAATAAAATTATGCTGATTTTAAAACGTGCTATGACAGGCCCAGTGACCTTTGTAGGAAAGAAAATTAGAGAGCTATATAAATTATTTCTGCAATTACTTGACCTTGACTGAGGTGCTGAAAGGTGGCACAAACCCAAAATCCAATGTCTTCTATGTAACAGTGTGTATCTATTTGACATATACTTTTCCAGCCAGGAAAAAAGTGATATTATATATTACATTTTTTATTTCTTTCCAGATTTTTTATGGCATAGTTCTGGGAATAAACATGTACACAGGCAGAGAGGCAAAGCATCTCAGCCAAAATCTATTTTTTTGTGCCTTGTCCTATATTAGGGGCCAAAAACAGCTAAAGGCAGATATAAAGTTCAAGAAAATAATTAAATTAGGCTGTCCACCATTAAATGGCAGTGGTCTAGCAAACTAGCACCTGGATATGGTCATATATTCCAGCAGTGTGATAGCTAAAATTAACTCTTCAGAAGGATTTGAGACAAAAAATGAAGTTGCTTAGCAAATATTTATACCTTCTGCTATATATGTATGATAGGCAGAGGCTGAAATTATATAGACGAATAGTTTGCTTGATATTATTAGAATGGAAGGGTTTGCCTAATCTGAAGGAGAAGGTGGGAAGGTGTTCCTGTGGCATTCCAAATGAATAAGAGTGAGATGATATGGTTCCTACTAAAGTCAGAGAGAAAAAACCAAAACTGATATTGATGACTAGATGGCTGCTCTATGGTTTAGAAAGGAAGTAACAGGGAGATCTCGTACAAAACCATGAAGAGCTTGGTTTTAACAAAGCTGGGATTGTAGGTTAGACAGAGGCAGTTTTGAAACAGAGGTAAAAGTAATTCATCTTCATGGGAATAGCAGCCAATTTGAGACTAGTTAAGTGTAGAGGTAGACATGGGAAGAACAAAGACAAACAAAGCATACAATGTTTGATATAACATAGAATCATAGAATCACAGAACGGCTTGGGTCGGAAGGGACCCTAAAGATCATCTGGTTCCAAGGACAGGGACACATTCCACTAGAACAGATTGCTCAGAGCTCCATCCAGCCTGGCTCCAGGGATGAGACACCCGCAACTTCTCTGAGCAACCTGCTCCTATTCCTTACCGCCTTCACAGCAAAGAATTTCTTCTGATCTAAATCTGCTCTCTTCCAATGTAAAGCCATCCTCCCTTGTCCTATTTACATGCTCATGTAAATAGTCCCTCTCCATCTTTCTCCATCTTTCTTCAAGTATATTGGAAGTCTGCAATTAGGTGACCCCAGAGCCTTCTCTTTTCCAGGCTGAACAATCCCAATTCTCTCAGCCTTTCCTCATAGGAGAGCTGCTCCATCCCTCTAATTGTCTTGGTGGCCTCCTCTGGATACGGTCCCACAGATCCATGTCCTTCCTGTGCTGGGACCCCAGAGCTGGCCACAGCACTGCAGGTGGGGTCTCACCAGAGCAGAGCAGAGGGGCAGAATCCCCTCCCTCACCTGCTGCCCACGCTGCTTTGGGTGCAGCCCAGGATGGGTTTGGCTTTCTGGGCTGTGAGAGCCCATGGCTGGGTCATGTCCAGCCTCTCATCCATGAGCACCCCCACGGCTGCTCTCTATCTGTTCATCTCCCAGCCTGTGCTGATACCAGGGATTGTCTTGACCCAGGTGCAGCATCTTGCATTTAATCCTGTTAATACTCAATGTTCATGGGCCCCCTCCTTGTGCAGGGGGCGTCCTGTGTTTCCTCCGGATGGTACCCTGTCCTTTGGGTGTGTCAGCCTGGCGCCACCTGCAAACATGCTGAGGGTGCACTCAATCCCTTCACCTATGTCATTAATGAAGATACTAAACAGCAGTGGCCCCCAATATGAACCCCGGGGGATGCCACTTGTCACTGATGTCCATTGGGACTCTGAGCCTCTGACTGCTACCCTCTGGATGCAGCTGCCCAACCAACTCCTTATCTACCAACAGCAATCAAAACCATTTCTCTCCACTTCGGAGAGAAGGATGTTGTGGGGTACCAGAAGGATGTTGTGGGGTACCATGTCAAGGGCTTTACAGAAGTCCAGACAAATGACATCTGTAGCTCCTCCCTTGTCCATGATGAAGTCACTCCATTGCAGATGGCCACTGGGTTGGTCAGGCAGGACTTGCCCTTGGTGAAGCTGTGTAGGCTGTCTCAAATCACTTCCATGTCCTCCATGAGCCTTAGCACAGCTTCTAGGAGGATCTTTTCCATGATCTTCCCAAGCATAGAGATGATGCTGATAGGCCAGTAGTTCCTGGGTCCTCCTTCCTACCCTTTTAAAAGATGTATACAATGTTTCCCTATTTTCGGTCATCTGAGACTTCACCTGACTGCAGTGACTTTTCAAATCCGGAGAGCGGTAAAAAAAACTGCCATTACACCATAGCAGATCCCTGCCAACATTAGGACAGAAGAATAATAAAATTGCTATGAACTATATGGCTCCAGAGAGCCCTATGCATATTGAGAGGCCAACTGTTTGCCATTCTTTAAGTTTAATTTTTAGCTGAAAAATAATTTCGTTAAAACATATTGATTCCTTTGTGCTCAGTGCACAAAGTTATTCCTGATTTATTACTCCACAATCTTGCTGAATTCCTGGAGTCTGCCTTTCACAAAGGAATGGACACTCAAGGTGATAGACCTTCACATTAAACTGGAAGCAAAAATTGTTTCTTTTTAGTGATGAAGCCCCAGAGAGAAGATCCAGGACGGCCAAAATTAACAGCTACACTTAGTTCTTCTAACATAAGCAAGAGTACTTTTGAAGCCACCACAGTATAAAGATACCTTTTATGCATCACACTGAACATTTTTTTTACTTCATTATGCACTTCATTTGTACCTCAGTTTTCCAACTTTGTTCATCTTAGGAAATGGGTTAAGAATATGCATAGATATGAAGCTAATTGAAAGAGAAAAGCAATCAATTGAAAGCATACATGCGAATACTTCATCCTTGTATTACTAAAGGAAAAAACTATCATATGCAATGACATGAGGCGGACTGGTAAGGATTTAGTCAAATGTTTAAAAGGAGAATAGATATCCCCAAGAAAAACGTGACAAACAAAAAAAAATTTAAAAACTCACACCACAAGCTTCAAAAGTTATTTTTCTGATGGAAATGTACTTTTTTAGGATTGAAAGTTGAAACTGAAGTAGTGAAAAAGCACATAGCAAAGCAAATGAAGGGAAAGCCTACAAATGTCTTGCAAATAGCTCAGTGTTCTATATTTATAGCCAGCAACATGACTTCTAGTTTCAAAAAGAACTGTATTGCAGTTTCATGGAACTGTATTGCAGTTTCTTATGTCACACTACCTGCTGTACTACAAGCATAGCAAGTGATAACATTGAATTTCTAGATAATTTTCTTCATTCTTGTCATGTGCATTCTGTATTTGTTTTAAGTAGTTATATGACCTGCTTTATCTCAAATTACTTTATTTTTTAGACATTTGATGATGTTGTCTCAAATGATTGATCAAAAAACTTCCCAAACAATCTATCAGAATCCTGAGGAATGTATGTGAATGCCAGTTTGGAACAGGAATGTATGAGTTGCTTTAAAAGCATAATTGTCTAATTTCTGATGACAAACTCAGAGTTCCTGCAATTCATAGGGGGGAAAATTATGTTTTTTAGCCTGACTTTGACGCATTTGTTCAATTCATGATGACTGGACCATGCCATGTTTTGATAATCAGTAAAAAAGAAGGACCTGGTGCTATTCCACAGTGGAAAGAGCTACACAAAATAACTGAGTCTGGTCAGCCTGAGGAGTCAGTCAAGTAAGTACCAGTGAAAATGTGTATCTGTGATTCAGTCACAGTGTCCAGAGCACACCATAAAGCAAGGCGTGTTCCTACAGATGCAGATGTGCCCATGTGTGCAGGTCCAGGGAGCAGGCAGACTTTGTCACCTAGTCCTTCACAGGGCCACCATTAGAGAAGCAACCCCAGTTCCCATGGGAATTCAGAAATTCATTGCTTCCTAGTTGAAGATGACAAGCCAAGGTCATCAATCTCTTTTAACTCACCTTCAATGGGTTCTCAGAACCACAGGAACACTAATACACCTCAAAGCTGATGTAGTCCTTGCAATTCTAGCTCACCCATGCCAGGGGACTGCCTGCACTGCCAACTGAAGGTTGCACTCTTTCCCAGGTTTACCACTATGTTTCTTGAGAAGCTGTAGATACGGCCCAGGGAAGACCAGGAGGCACCTGAGACATGCTTGTCTCCCTGGGAACACCGTAAAAGCAGAGAAGGGGAAGGGTACTGGAGTTTGTCTCTCCACCCTGCTTCAAGATACAAAAAATTTGTAAGGATTAGCTGTTCATAACCGTGGTATCTTGAAATGTGTGTTTTTCTTCTATGCCAAGGGTTTGTAGAGAATTTTAAGAATGATAGTTGTATAGACAGCCTCACAGACAATAAAGTATTCACAAAAAATCAAGTACTGGATCAAATTTTATATTTAGACATTTGCTTAAAGCAACATGAGGTTAAATACTTTGTCCGAAAAATAATTTGTTATAGTAACTGGCATTTTTGTCGATGCCTGCTGCAACCATTTCTGCATTAATTTAGTACAGCTGGGGAATACTGCATTTTCTACAAGTGGCCAAGAAGGACTTTATTTACACAGCTAAACAAACAGGCAAGAAACAATCAGAAGTGTCTCTGTTATCAACAGCTCTGCAGCCTATCATTTTTATGATCATGCTGTACATGAATTAAGCACAAGACTTCATTGATCATTCATTATGCGCTGTACACTCGTCAAAAGTAATTCTGTCTCATGAAACAAAGAAACTATTTTGGATAAGCTAGAGGAGAATTGTTAAAGCAGCCTGGTTGAGATTTCTCCTTCAGAGTACATGATCAGGCACTTTTTGAGAAGATTAATAACTCTCTTCTCAGAAATGTTACTTTACTTATGAATCTGACTTTAATAAAAACTTAGTTTTGCATTCTATTCTTATGTTTCACTAAATTGTAAGAAAGTATGTCTTCAATAAGTCAGTTTGTCAACACTAAGTGACTTAAATACTGTATTACTTCGTGTTTCATCAGTTTGCCAGGACTCAGAGAAACTGAAAGTCTGGTAAATTTATGTGATGTGGAAGACAGTGTTGAAGATGCTAGCAGACAGCTTGCCTTCTTTTTCCCAAATTTTAACATAAGTAAGGGAGAACTTACTGAAAGGACTTTGGCCATAATTAGACCTAGTCTCTTGAAGGAAAGGCGAAGTAAGTGTTAATAACTGTATTTTCTATCATGGGTATATAACTACTCATATTTGGAATTCTGAATTATAAATTCTAACTCATTTAATGAAATGTTTTCAGTTTATACTGTTTCTCCAGCATTAGACCAGTAGTAATCTTTGTTTGGAATGAAGTTATGAGTTTAATGTTTTTTATATATTGAGAATGCAAATGTTAATGATATTTTGTTCCTTTGGTTAATTTTTCAAGAAATTCTGTAAATGGAATATTTCTAGAAGACCACTCAGAGAAGCTCATTATTTTCAAATGTAGTATAGGGGACTAGATTTCTTACTATAATAAAGTAGCTGATATTCTTGAATAGCAGTCTCAAGACAGATCAGTGGCAAGAAAAATATCCAAATCAAGATGTTCTATGCTGCATGAGGCAGTGCTGCTCAAGGACAGTTCTAAACAGACAACGTTTTTACAGATTAAATTAAAAAATCTACCCCATTACATGAAGCTTCATCCAAACAAGTTCACTTTTCTTCTCAGTCATATATTTACACTTAGTCCTAGATTTAGGATAGTATTTTTATTTCTAACTTAAGAATCCCTGTACTTAGCAATTTTATGTGCAGAGAGCTGAAAGACTACAATTTTGATCTTTCCTTGTGAATTTATTTTCCTTATGGTTGTCTAGCATAGAGCATCAGTTCTGCAGTTCATATTTAGGTAATTATACATTAATTTTGTAGGTAATTTTGACTTGTGCCAAATATTGCTTACTTACCCATGTGATCTTGTAAGACTTAGTTAAATAAACATTTCACCTATTCAAATTCCTTAGACCTTCTTTTGCTGGTAGCAACATGTATCATATTTCTCAATCAGGAATTCCTACTGAGGTTTTTTAAGCAAGAGAAAGCCTAAAGACAATGAGGATCAATTTTCTGAGTGTCCAGACAACTAGTGATGCCTCCTAGCAGTTGCTTTAAATTAGTTTTCTGTTCTTTAGTCAGGAAACAAATTCACACGTAAAAAAATAACATTATCATTGAAAAGTCTGTGTCATTTCTCTACAAGTTTGCAAATGAGTGAATCGATGGCAATTTAGCATTATTTCAATATATTTAACAGACTCCATCATGCAAAGGATAAAGGATGATGGTTTCCAAATAGTAATGCAGAAAGAAATAATTCTATCTGAGGAACAAGTACGTACATTTTACAAAGAGCACATAGATCAAGACTACTTCCCAGCCCTCCTGGAACAAATGACCAGGTACATTGAATGAGAAAGGAGAATGTAAATCTATAGAATCTATATAGAATCAGATAAGACTGAAAGTTTCACATTAAACAATTATTGAATCATAGACTCACTGAATGGTTTGGGTTGGAAGAGATCATTATTGCCCATCTAGTTCCAACCCCCTGCCATGGGCAGGGACACCTTCCATCTGAATAGATTGCTCATAGTCCCATCCAACCTGGTGTTGAATACTTCCTGGATAATACATGGCTGCAAGATACACAAGTATCTGAAAGTTCAGTGAAGAATAAAACAGGAACGGATAACTGCAGTTAATGGAATAATTTCCAAGTAAAACAAATTTAAAAATCAAGCTTTTAGAAGTTACTAGCTACTCCATATTGCTGTATGTACGATGTCTCAGAGGCCAAGTCCACTGATTTGAGTGAAGACAGTTTAGGTCTGCTCTGCAAAGTCTGCATTTAGGTTGTCTGAAGGAGAGCTCTGAAATCTTCAACCCGGCTATGTGCTGTATACCTCAGGGAAGAGAAATAAACCATGTTTGGATATTCTCTTCATATGAAGCTGGGACATGGCTGGGGCACCATGAGTCTTTCTCTGTCTTGCCATTGTGACAAAACACAGTAACTTTGCAATTTAAATTCATATTAAACCCCATAAGGTTTTATCAGCCTGTACCTGTTTAATCAGATCAGTTTTAAGGTCCTCCAATACTGGGGCTCATTTTCCTAGTCTGGGCTGCATATAATCAAATTACTTTTTAAAAGTTCCAAGAGTTTAATTTTTTTTTTAATGCTACTTTTCCCCTTGTACAGTGGTCCAACTCTTGTATTGGCTCTAACAAGAGAAAATGCTGTATCCCACTGGAGAAATTTACTAGGCCCTAAGACTCTTGAAGAGGCTAAGGAAAATCCAGAGAGGTAATAGTCACAGAAGTAAACCATAATTCACGGCTTCCAACTTACTTTCACATTCCTCATCTAAGTCCACATTCCAACCAGTGGAATTATAGTGCCATCATCTGGAAACAGATATGCATTTCTGCAGTTTTTTAAACTTTTCTTGGAAGTAGTAGTGTATTACACATAAAAACGGTAGCATTTTTTGAGATATAATAGCTGCTAAACAGAATTAAAAGCTGAGTTTTAAAAAGTGCAGTGAAGTGAAAGGGGAACTCTTGAATCAGAGAAAAAATATTGATAATTCCTATTCATAATAGTGGGAAGGGGGGTGTTTCTTGAAATACCATTATAATTTTTCTTGAAGTGCCACTATGATTTTCTTTTAGCTTATTGAAAACTTTGCATCAGTAGAATATTTCATTTGTGACTAAGTTTCTCCTACACATTTTATAAACAGACACCTTAGTTCCACCTGCTTATCACACTGCTCTAGGAAACTGCAATGATATCATCTTACCTGCTGCTGACAGGCGTGCCATTTCATTCGGAAATAAGTGGTATTTCTCGGAAATATAACAACAGGAGTGTTGTGAGGGAGGGTGTTCATATTTCAGATTTCAGATTTCCAGATCAACACAAATTTATATTCCCTAGGTTAAGGCTAATTATAGTTCAGAGCTCAAAATGGCTATGCTTTTAAGTAACTTCACTCTTTTAATGACTCCTAGTCTGCGTGCCCAGTATGCGGTTGAAAATGTACCTATCAATCAGCTGCACGGCAGTTCTACACCCAGCGACGCTCAGAAGGAGCTACAGTTCTTCTTCCCTGAGGAGCAAACCTTTGCAGTAATCAAACCTGATGCTGCTAAGACTCATAAAGGTAAGGCATTTAGAAACTATGGGCTATATCTAGTGATGTAATCATTTCTACAAAAGATTAGCGATGCCCACTGCAGTAAATCAGAATCAAACGGATTCTTCTGATTCTCTGAAATACATTTTCTATGCAGAGAAATGCTTTTCACAGCTTGCGTAATTCAGATTGAGATCTCAAATGTCACATTTATTTTGCTTAAGCTGCCTATAGGTCTTTCCTCACTAGAATAGTGGTGAATTAAAGAGAGTTCCTAGATACATTAAACTGTTTGAGGGCCAGGCACCTCTGCAGACTATCTGCCCAGCATCTTTATTAGTCAAAGGAGTGAGACACTTGCCAAACTTGTATTACTTATTTCAGACAGGTATCTCTACTGACTCAAAAGGGGTCATTGCTCAGTTAGATGCATTCCCATCCTTGGTTTAACTTACTGTTAGTCTAAGGGAATAAGAAAGAAAAAAAATCAAAGCAAAAAGAGCGCTATGTACAATTCAGAATCTTGCCCTAAGGATGTTTGCTGCCACTTTTTAAACATCCTCTACCTAGACCCCCTACTTAGCATTATTCAGTTCTGTCCTAAAAAATTTCAGTAGTCTTTCTAATGCTAATTCATTATTGGCTTTTGTGAGTCTATCTTCCCCTCTTGTGACAATCCAGATTGATTTTGGCTGGCCAGCTGATTTTTGATACAGCATTACAACTGTCCACATTCTGTTCAATGTGAGAAATAACAGTGAATGCTATTGGAATAGTTTATTAAAATCTGGGTTTGATACATGCATCAAGATGGATAATGCAGTGACAATGGTTTCTGCCCATTTTAGAGGACTGTTGAAGTGTTTCTTATATTATCCATATTTGGTTTGATATTGTAAGAAGAATTCTAATAGCTATTGGTGACTTTTTTTTTTTAGAAAAAGGCATATATTATTTTCTGAAATATTTAAAGTTTAGGTGTATGGGGTTTGTATATTTTGCATCTAAACAATTTCAATCAAAAATTAGCTTGTTTGTTATTCTCCTAGATGAAATTATGAAAAAAGTTAAAGAAGCTGGATTTAACATCTCAAAGATAAAAGAAGAAGCTTTAACTCGTGAAATGGCTGCTCAGTTCTACAAGGATCATGAAGGAAAACCCTTTTTTGAACAGCTGGTGAATTGTATGACAGAGTAAGTGTCTTGGTTTACAGTACTGAGGTATGTAAGTAGACATCACACTTTCTACAGCGCCAACAAAACATGCTACACCATAACTGGTGCAAAGATTTCACAACCTGTCACTCTTTCTGGCAAGTTTAGTGGCTTCTAGCATAGAACACTCCTCCTTTAAAAGGGAGATGTACAGTTCTTTTCAAACTTATGGGCAGTTTTATTTTGGATTTTATTTTCCCTAAAAAAGAACTGCTTTCCAATGGAATCCTTTTTTCTTCTCATGCAGGACAAATACCTTCCTCATAATATTGTTAGTATAGCTGATGAAAACAGTATGTATTGTCTTGCTTCAGAAATTATTGGGTGACAGTGTGTTTTGGACAAGTCCAAATCCAAATATCTGATCATCATAATCTCTTTGGCTTTGAAATATGGGATTTTTCCTTAAACAAAACACGCAGAAATAAACTTTAATATTTAAGCAGCTTAGTAAAACTAAAATAGTTCAATGATTATTATAACCCTTCATGGTACCTCTGACATTAAAGCTAAGTTTGCATCTCAGAAATCTTAGAATACTGTAAGTGTTTCTTTATATTGATTTTACAGGGGTCCATCAGTGATAATGGTCTTATCAAAGGAAAATGCTGTGGAAGAGTGGAGGGAACTAATGGGTCCAACCGATCCAGAAGAGGCAAAGAAGACCCGCCCTGAATCAATTCGGGCTCAGTTTGCGCACGATATTTTGTCTAACGCTGTTCATGGAGCATCTAATATAGAACATGCACAGAGGAGCATTAAGTTTGCATTTGGAGAGCTGGATGCAGAAAATTAAGATACAGCCTCTGAAAATTGACATTCATGTAATTAGATGTATTTGTCTACCCAACCACTATATTTAATACTGCATAAACACACTTATTTTTCTTCATAGTCCATCCAGTTTTAATTGGGTGGTTTTTGTTATCAGCTCTTCCATATTGCAAAACATATCAATGTAACAAGTAACACCTGCTAGAAGTTTGATATTAGTAATGGTTTCTTTATGTATGCTTAGTAGATGTTTTTTCTTTTATCATTTTAACAGATTTATGCCTTTCCAATAGTTCCAGTATTCTAAAGTGTTTTTTGTAGAGCTACTTTAAAAAGAACAAAGAAGGACAAGGGTCAAGGAATGTGATTAAAACACTATTAATGGCACATCCACTGTAATGTAGATCAAATTCTGCAGTTCCAAATGTAAGCCAAATGGGGCTCCTGGGCCCACTGGCCAACTGTATATGTGTGCATCCCTAGTGAGACTGCTCTGGGCTATTAAGGTGTATTGGTTCCCTCAGGGAACCTCCCTCAAGAAGTTTTCAGGGCCCTGAAAAACATTTGCATTGTTTATTTATCCTTTTCCTAAATATCTTCTAATGATTACTGTCACAGGTAGGATAATAAACTAAAAGGTTCTTTCTAGTCCATTTACTTAATTCAAATATATCAGAGGAAATAAAATATAAAGCCAGCTCTTACATAACAGCTATTCTTGACGTGTAACTCCTTGCCAAACTAGCAAGTTCATATCCTGTCCAGTCTAACTTGGCTGGCTTTCATGAAGAACACAAATATTATTCTGTAGCTGATGTATTCTAACTTTTGCTGTCTGAGTCTGTTGAAGGTTGAGATTCTAAAGAATGGCATTCATTTAAAGCAATTTACTTACATTGTTGATTCTAAGTGCAAAGTCTAGAAAGAATGAAGTCCTTCTCATACTTTCTTTATTGTTCCTATCGTATTTAATACAACTAGCTGCTATAAAGAGCTTCCTGACAAATATTTCTGTTGTGATGGAGCATTTGTTATTATAGACATTCCTCCAGCAGAAGTTGGACTGAGCATTCTCCTGGTAGCCCATTTTCACCTACAGCTGCTTTACTGCCACAAACTCAGCTTGAGGCTCACTAGCCTGTAGGAGGTTGTAATAAGTGCAGAATTTACATGTCACCTCAGTGAGGTGAGTTCTGAGAAACATACTTCAGGATTGCTGTATGTTCTTTGGCTTCTTTTTTACTCCAAAGACTCATTAAAACTGTTCTTCCTGGCATTATTCAAGCACTCTGGGTCTTTTGGGTCCTGGCATGCTGTATTATAAACCAAGAAGCAGCCTCAGAAAAGAGTAGGTTAGTTGAGTAGAGCAATTTCATTCAGCTCAGTTCCTCAGATCTTTGCTGGAGTTAATGGCTTCTCAACTAGTGGGACAAATACAAAGTTGAAAGTTTAGGTGGGTTTATTTTATGACAGGAGCAGAAATGTTGAAA
Organism: Phainopepla nitens; assembly: GCA_013400175.1. Lineage (NCBI taxonomy): Eukaryota > Metazoa > Chordata > Aves > Passeriformes > Bombycillidae > Phainopepla > Phainopepla nitens. The sequence goes on along the minus strand of VXBQ01004624.1, from coordinate 156,128 downwards.
ACAGCAAAATGCTTTTATGTCTTATTAAGAGTCCATAACATGTCTGGTGAAAGTTCACAATCAAAGAGCTTGATAAGTATCATACAGAGGTTATGAATTCTGTGAATCACTTATTGCTCTGGTCTGAGAAATTTCAGCTGGCTATAGCTCTGTCTATTTAAGTATGGTAAAATTTTGTACATTGAGTTATTGCTCTTGTTTAACCATTATCCTTCATATTGCATAATTCTTAAACAATATAACATAATACATAATTCTTAAACAATATAACTTTTTTTTTTCAATTTGGCTTACCTATTGGATGTGGAAGGATTTTGTCTGTTTGGGGTTCCATATTCATATGTGTCAATTACAATTCCTGCTTTGTGCTTGGTTAAGGCAATTCAGTAGATTCCATTGAAATATTTTGCATAGATCTATGACAGTTTTTTCTTCATGTTGCCTAAGTATCCAACCCAAACTGAAATGTAAGAACATTTCATTTATTAATGCTCATCTTCTTCTCCTAAATACGTTCTTGATCTTAAAGTCTTCTAGCAGCTTTGGAAGGAGAAATTTTACAGACACAACTTAAAACATCAAACACAACTGTTTCATTCAGATGATGAAGATATTCAGACTTGGAAAGCTTTTATATCTTTGAGAAACAGACTTTTGTACAATTATCAAAATATTCAAAAGAATTGCAATCAAAACACTGCCAGTATTTTAAGAGGTTTCTTTGTCTCTTTAAAAAAGTTTAACTCCCCCCATAGGTATTGCACACACTATTTATACTACCATCCACTCTTCTTTGAAAATTATATTACTCTGACATAGATATAGATGCAATTTTTAAGAATTTTAACATTTCTGGTGGGATCAGCAATCATTTGATTTATAGAATCAGGAGGATCAACAATCATTTGATTTATAGAATCAGGAGGACTCTGTTCCAACATAAACTCCATGAAGTCTCACAGATTAAAACCTTCCTGCAATTAAATTTGCCCAAAACTGCTGCATATAAAACTTACAGAAAGTCTGACTCTGTCCGTTTATCTCATATCTAAATGCCATTTCAAAAGAGAACATGGCCTTTACGATTGTTTATTTAGAAAACATCTTGTAGTTCATCATAGAATTAGGTAGTGCAAAGATTTGATTATAATTCTTCCAAGACTAACAAAAGATAACATAATTATTCTTCTGATTTTTGTCCCAGTAGGAGAAATGGAACCACAGGGCATGTTTATTTGTACCACAGACCACATATTTCCTTGTTTAGGAACTTTATTGAAATCATAACCTGACACTAAAGACTATATTAAAGATGTGTTTCAGCTTAGAATGACAAACAAGAGGGTTATAAATTTCAAAATACTGTTTTAGAAGAATAAGTATGTCTGATTGTACTGAGTTTTTGTACTGAATTACTACATTAAAAAATAAGACAAGTAGAGAAAAATCTTTTTTTCCCTGCCAAGAAGATGGAGTCAATCAGCTTGTGGCTCTGTACCGCTGCACTGTTTTTCCTTTGCTCTAACTGCTGAATGAACTACACTGGCAAGTCAGACCTTGCAAGTATCTGTTCAGTTTATCCACATTTCTTTGTGAGCAAATGATGAGCTTTCTGGTTACCTTGCTTAGAGAATACATGCTGAAGTTCTCTGAGTATCTACAAACAATAAAGTTTTCATCACACTGTAACCACAAGGAATCAAAATACTTAGGGTATTCTGTTTGGGGCATCTCTTTCTTACTCTGATATCACCATTAACCTTCTATCTGGATGTAGGCTGCCTGATATATTAAAGGTACTTTCAGGGCTTGATCTTAATACCCCCACCTAGTGAAAAGGAGTGTTGCCCTCCCTTGCTCTATGCTCATTTCCATAGTGGTTTATCCACAAGCCTTTTGGCAGCAGAAGGAACAACTCTAATATTAATAGATTACCTGGAAGACCTCAAGTTTACTGCATATCCGACAAGCAAGTTTGAAATGCTGTTTTACATTCCAAAAAGGCTGTTGTTTAATTTCAGAGATATTACATGAAATATAGTGTCAGCAGTTGAATTTTGCTGCAATTTTCCCAGAAAGCCTTGGCTAGCTCTAATCAGAAGTAATGCACTCTTATAGAAACTAATGACTTGCAAGTTATTGGGGTGGGGGTGTTTATAAATGGAAATATAATTTTGAATGTTTGTTGACCCATATTGATGGATTATATTTATTTACAATATTAATTATAGCTGATGTAGTTTACCAGAAAAATCTGGTTGAGGAAACGTTTTCAGATGTGAATTTACATTCAGCTGTTAAGCGCAACCAAAAAGCATGCGTCGGTTGTGCATAATTGGAGTAAATATTTTTTCAGGTTTCATGCATTTGGAATCTAGGTTACAATTCTGGATAAAAGAATTTAAGAGCTGTTTGAGTATTTTGGACAGGAAAATCTTCTTTTTATTTGCTTAGGAAGTATTTCTCAGTCATATGCACTGACTGGATGAAAGTTGCAACACTGAATTGAAGTGACCGGGTCATTCAGGTCTTGTTGGAGAAGGGTTTATGGGTTTTTTAAAAACGTGTTTCATAAAAGAATTCTGATTTGCGTTTACAGTGAGCTTCTAAAATGGTGCCAATCATTCACAATTAGAGTAAATATTTTTTCAGGTTTCATTCTTTTGGAACTGAGGTTAGAACATTCAGTGAAAATACTGAATGGCACTTCTAACTAAACAGGGCACATGTGTGTGGGAGGTAGTAAGAAACTCACTAGAAGCATATGTTTGGTGTTCCAGGCAATTTTTATTTTATACTTTAAAAAATGCCAAGCCCCTCAGTAAGAAGGCAGCTGCAACAATGAGAAAAAACCCATTTAACACTTCAAGAATTTGGCCTGTTAAATTTTTCATCTTTAAGTAGTTACAGTAATTACATTTATCCATCAGCAAACTATTTGCCCCCCCTTTGCTGAATTGAGTTTTCATGACTCCAGTGCTGGAGTGCACTAGTACAGCAATGGCTACACCTGGCCATGGATGTGCACGAGAAGAGGTGAGTCTGACCTTTTGCCACATGCCAGGGAGCAGAGGTGGGGACTGGACCCTCTGGGGAGGAATTTGCCTGTTCAAACAGCCCTCATTGCTCCAACACGGGAAGGGAAGGGAAGGGAAGGGAAGGGAAGGGAAGGGAAGCTGTCTGGAGGGTGCTGCATGTTCTGGGTCTGGATTCATCTGGCAGTTGATGTCACAGCAAGTTAATAATTGTAGGAGATTTGCAAAATGGAATTACTTGCATTAGTGCTGAATTGGGTAGACCCATGGCTTCTTAAAATATAGGAAAAAAATGGGTTTGGAAAAACACACTACCTTATCAATTTATCCCTTGCATGTCTGTTCTTTGTATTATGATATCCCCTGCTTTTTGTTGTATTGCTTTTCCTTCTTCAATATTTTTACCATACCAAATTGAAAGTTAGTCAGCATAAAGTATACATAAAAATGTTAAGGTGTTTGGAAACACCTGGCTTGATGCATCAATGTCTATTCCTGCATACTGGAATAGTCAATCTAATGACAGCCACATGGAGAAGGAATGGTGTCAATTCTCTGGAGAAAACAATTTGTATGTTTTTTCCTCTGACAAAATGAAAAAATGTTTTATTTGAACAGTTGTCAATTAATAAGTGATGTTGCTGTGGAGTCTAGGTAGCTATTACAAAAGTTTCATTTAATAAATACCACATTTGACTATGTTCACAACAAAATTTCTTTGATTTATCATTACTTCAGTATTTGTTATTTCTACATCACATTGGTGTGGCTGTTGTTCATTCTTTAATGGCTAACCATATAAACATTTATTGGGGTACTTTAAATTTGGATCAGTAGGTAATCAAAGCTTAAGAATTCCTCCTACAGGGTACATAAAACTATTTTAGAAGCTTTCCAATCATACTGATCTTTTAGGTCATGCTTACTTAAGTCAGTATTTTCAAACTCACCTAAATGAATCACCTGCAAGTGAAATTCTGTCTCCTTTGATTTCCACTTCAGTTTTTCCATTTCACTGAATACGATTAAGGTTCCACCTGTAGGCTGTATTTAAGCACCTAAGTTTGTAGTCTGTTTTTTTAGAGATATCAAACACCCATCATTCCTACTAAAGTCTATAGATGCTATATATGCTCAGCATTCCTGGCACCTGGAATGAATTTTAGATCTAATTCTGCAAGTGTTCCACGTCAACAAAGTACTGCACCTGCCCAGAATTACCAGTAGGGCTACACTCAACTGCTGACCTTTGTATGTTTTAACCAGTTGCTCAAAGCTCAACAATGACCATCTAGGTTGTTTTTTTCCACCCTGTACTATTCTATATGCTATTAATCCATTTTCTTTTAACACATCTGTTTGTTTTAAACATTGTAACTTGGCATCTATGTCTCAAATTTGCTTGAGCAAATTACCAAGAATATAACTGCTGCTACCAAAATCCCTTCAACATAACCTATCGTGAATTTCACATGTGCAAATTTCATTGGAATTCTTGTCATGACAAAGATGAACATACTGACATGACCAATCATTACCCCTTATGATAATCTACACAGAACTCCTATTTTTTTTTTTCTGACGTAGAACTTCTCTATTATAAAAGTCCTCATTTGACTAGAATTGACCAGTCTAGTCCTCAGGCATTCTGCCGGAAATGTTGAAGGTCTTTCAGGCATCCATCATGAGGTCTTCTGATCTTAATGTTTGTGACCTTCTTGTGTGTTACATGAAATTGAAATCAGAATGTGTTACCTATGCTGCCGCATCCAAGCACATCTTGAAAGGAATAGCATAAATGCCTTCTTGGAGTTACATCGATTAGATTTGTACCACTTTTGCTGTTCTAATACCTCATACAGAAAATGTTAAGTCAGTAAACTTAGTGCATAAACAAAAGCATCTGCCTCCCTGTCACCCTTTTCAGGGTAAATATTACTTTCTGATAAGAAAAACTGCAGATAGCCAGTTGCTTTGAGAAGTCCATTAAGAGGGACAAGGCTGATTTATTTATTTATTTATTTATTTATTTGATCTCAGAGAAAGGTTAGAAATATGGTATCAAATGATAAAAAGTTATCCAAATGATTACTGAGCCACTTGAAGCCCTATCTTCTCCTTAATACTGTACAGCAGCTGTCAGTTATCTTTAGAATAAAGTTTCTATTCCAGTTTTCATAGAAAAGCTATATTACAGCAAATGTGTTAAGTTCTTAAATGTGTTTTAAGAATTCTACAGATCTGTTCACTTTACTCTGTCCTTTCAAAAAAATACGGACTTTTCAATTAGATGTTTAAATACATTTGAAATTAGAACAACAGAAGCCAGCCTGAAGTACAATAAAAAAATTAAATGTCTGCTTTGAATGCATTTTTACTACGCAAACCCACAAGATGAAATTCTATCACTGTAAGCATATTTCCGGCACACACATAAAAATAATCACATAATGCATACCCAGATGCTTAATGGTAAACTATGCTTTTGAACTCTCTGAACAAGGGCTGTGATTCCAAATAGCAGATAGGTTCAGCTCCAGTAGCTGCAGTCATTGCTGCCTGAGATATCGGCCAGAGGTTACCATCCTTCTGCTGCTCCTCAGCTGCTGAGGCTAATGAGCTCTCAGCCAACTCACAGACTAACTCACCAACCACTACTCCAGCTGAGGAGAGAGACAAACTTCACGCAGCTCTCCAACACCTGGCAGGGAAGCAGACCAGGCAACTGGTACAAAGAGTCAAAACCTCTGGCAGCCAAGGCTAGTTCTATCTAGATGGGAAATCAGAGCCCAAAGATGAAGCTCAGTCAGCTGGAATATGCCTACCTTATATTAGTGCAAACCTATGCTCTATGGCTTGCAGTGACTTGAAAGGATATGCAAACCTTGTAACAGTCAAGTGCAGCAAAAAGGTCTATGTAGAAACTGACATGATTCTTTTAAGTTGATGAGTTCCAGATTAATAAAACATGCTGACCAAGCCAGATCGTGACCCTTGTAGTGCAGGGAAAGTCCTTCCTTTTGAGAATTTCACACTCATACTTTTTTGGGGCTGATTTCTTTCTGGCCATTTTTTATTTTAATGGCCTTTTTGGGGCCACTGATCAGTGGGTTGGTGTTCTTGGTTTGCGGTTTCAGAGCTCCACTCTGACCACTGCGTCCTGAATTCTGGTTCTTACTGCGTGCAGTTCGCCGCTTTTGTTCTTGCAGTCTCTGTTCCCATCTCTGTAGAAATGCAGAAGACAGTTCAGGATGAGTCAGGGAAGGCCATAATCATAAATAATTACATTTTAATCAAAGCTATCCTGAACCACTGATGCTAGTGCTGCCTTTAACAGTTTCATGCTCTACATTGCAAGGCCATTGATATCAGCATGTTATGGCTATTTGCAGGGAGAACCTTCCATGTGTTCTAGGTTAGAGGGAATTTCCACAACACCAGTGGATGGAAATGACACTTGCCCATCTCGTGTGCATGCTGTATGTGAGTGCCTTTTCAGAAATAGAGGAGAGCTGGCATCATGCCATCAAAAAGTCAGGATCAGCACATTGGAACTCCTTTGCAAAACCCTTCTTTGCTGTCTTGCTGGATGTGCCACTAGACTTTCCCTCAGAAAAGTCTACAGGAATTAAATTATCCTTTCACAATATATATTTAGCACTCAGCTGCAAGGGGAGATGGTATTTACTTTCTGCTTCTGCTTCTCCCTGGGGTCAAAAGGACTGGGCATAAACCAGCTTATGTTATGGACAGACAATAGCGATGATCACAGTGAAATCAGTGTTGAGAGTTGCATCGGCATGGTTTGAATAATGCACCTGCAGTTTTAGTCAGCAGTATCCCTCCTGAAGAAATTTTGGAAAGCAACCATCCTACCAAAGATAACAGCTGTCAGATTTTCAAATTCAGTAGTGCAGTGGTTACAAAATAGGTTTTTACAGGAAGTTCAACTGCTCAGCTCTCCAAAATGTGGAGGGATCCATAAAACAGCAACAGAGAGTGCAGACTTTCACCTCTAGGAACAGAAATACCTATTTTAAGGAAATCAAGGTAGGTGGTAGAACCCGGAAAGGGTCTCATCTTTCCCCTCTATTACCTTTCCCTTCTGAAACTCCTAAAGGGGATTTATTTGGTGATCAGAGCAAGAGAAATGCTCTCCAGCTTCCCTATTCAGTATTTCTGCACTGACTTTGTTGCAGCTCAGACTCTTGTCCTGGCTAGAGAAAAGACCAGCCATGTTGTGGTTATGTTAACAACTGTCTTCTGTGGTTGACAGACAACTAAAAACATCCATTGTAAGTGGTAACTCAAGACAAAATTTGGATGCTAGTCTTCAGAGATGAATGATGGGCATTAAACTGAAGCCACTGTGATACCTAGCTCCATACTGGCTTTGTGTGGTCAGAGTCGTTTTATGCATCTGTATAAAACCAAAACTATCAGCAGACATTTAGTTTTGTCCCACTCAAACATGCTTAAATGAGGATTTAGTTTCTGAAACTATTAATATGAGAGGAAATTACATGTGCTTTGAAGGGTATTTTGTTTGGCAGTCATGCATCTATCTGACAATCTGAAAACAAATGCTCAGACATGATTAAAGACACAATTAGAAATGACAAAACAGTGTGAGGAGGTGACTAAAACACACTGTGTGCCAGTAACAGGCCATTAAGTTGACAGCTAAATGATTTCAGGAATCCAAGTCATATGTCAATATCCTTCTAAATCCCACATGGCATCCTCTGCAATCGCCATGCATTTCTTTTTTAAAGATTTAAAGCATGTTTTCTTTTCCACACATAGGTTTCACATGAGTAAGTGAAGAGGGTATGAGAGAAGCATTGAATGCAATTTCCTGCAAGAAGCTGGTCTGTAATCTAAAACCTTCTGCCTATGGAATCCTACATCTCTTTTCCTCCTCTCTTATCAATTGCCAATCAACTCATAATTAAAACAAACACACATGTATATCCTTAAACATACATGTATGTACTTAATGCTCTGAAAACCTTCCTGAATTCCACAAATAACTTTCTTCCATCTCTGAAAGTGGGAGGAAGAATCAGACCTTCTCTCAATCCATCCTTTCTTTCCATTAAAGAGAGGAGTTTACAAGTAGAGAGTGAAATCAAGTGCTATCCTGAAGTTCCAAAATGCAGGGGCATCTGCTGCGCCTGCCACCCATGGCCCTATACTAAAGACTTTTCCTTCCAGTGTTTCCTGAATCCAGAGAGACAATGCCCAACCCTTTGGGTGGGTCTTAGTAGGCAGTATCTGGTGAGAAGTGTGTGTCTCTAGCCTGCAATCTTTAATGCAGCAAAAAAAACATTAATCCAGCACATAGGATTTTAGATTCCTTTCTTATCTAATGTAGACTATGTACTCATCTACATATCACCTTCACTTTCATATCATCGCTCCTTGCAGGAGCAGGGATATGAAAGAAATTCCTAGAGACATTATTGTAAGAAATCAGAGTTCACACAAAGATCATCCCACAGGGCAAAATTAAATAGAAATAAAATTTGAGAGACCCTAAAACACAAGAATAAAGTATTCAATTTCTCACTTATACTTGGGTAACTATGAGGGCTGAATATGTTCAAGTGAAAATAATGATATCTAGAGCAGTTACAGATATCTGAAAGTCATCAAAGTTAATCAATACTGAAGTAAAAAAAAGGTGTTAAACTTTATCAAGCACATCAGCAGTCTTTTCTTTGGTTGCATTTACCTTAAATCTTCTGTTTAGTTGGTCTTTCCATTTTTCAACTAGACATCCATCAAGAAGCATCAATCTGAAAATTAAGAAATACACATAAGTTATAGATATTTCTGATTTTAATTCTTGAGATGCCATTCCAGATGATTTAACACAAACTGGGGTTGAAATGCACCCACAGGTACTGGTACTGACAGGTTTTATGTCAGTAAAATGGGGATGATGGGGTACCTTATGTTTCTCTGTTTGTTTGTGTGAAGAGTAGATTAAACGGATGCATTTTACTTCTGACTTTAAAAAAACAAAAAAGCTGTTTCACATGCACCAGCTAATACAGCTTAGCTGAAAAATAATTATCTAATTATATGATCTCTTACAACTGTGTCCATTTCTACCTATAAATACATGAGGATGGTAATATGTGTTTCCTATATCTAACTCCTTAATGAGTGCTTTAAGATGAATTTGGAAGATGTGTGGTTAGTGATACTTGACATTCTTGCCTACCAGTGAAATCTGGCTAGCTCCTGCATGAAAACATTGAGTCTAGTGTTATGAAATGAACAAAACAAAAATGTGACTATTAAATATTTATACCTTAAACAGTTCCTAAAGCAGCTCATTCTAAAGCAGTCTGATGTCACACCTTCCATGTCCCAACCTAGAGACAACTTTTCGGAGTTTTTTTGGTTGTTGGTTGAGATACCAGGCCTTAACATGCCCTAATATAAATTTCACTATAATTCTGGGTGTTTTTACTCAGACACCAGTGCTGGCTGGAAACATCAAGACATTGTAATAAATGCACAGAGCCTCACTGTTCTGGCAGCACTGTTCTGGCTGGTGAGGGTTAAACAGTGCAGCAAGGCCTGACCTCCAGTTTCCATGAATAGCGTTGCTGCTCTTAGCAGCTCAAACACAGTACAAAATGCTGCCTCTCATAGTCATTAGCCACTGTGCATCCAGTCTGACCAAACATAAAATGTCTAACGTGAGTGCAAACCCCAGAGAACCAGGACCAATATGTTGTACATTTCCTTTTGTTTCACAAGAGAAAGTAGAGGACTAACGTACAGGATTGATGCCAAGGCCAAACTGCCAGGAATGAAACCACAACATGAGGTACATCTGGCAGAGCTTTGGTTCAGGTCAAATTATCCAGTGAAGCTCTAACCCTAACAACAGGCAATAGGTATTTTGCCATTGACTGCAGAGCAGGTACAGCTTCCACCCATTCTGCCTCTGTCATTTCAAAAAACTGCTGTAACTCAAAACCTTCTGTTTGCTTGCCACTGAGTTCAACAGGAAGCAGATATAATAGTTTATGTTTCTTTTTCAAATCCATTTTAGTACACTATATGAAATTAAAAAACCTCAATGACCTTTAAAAACCATCAGAAGATATTTAGTGAATTGCATGTTTTTCCATAATAATGGAGATGCCAATTGTGATCTCTGACTTATGAAATCTCCCTTTCCTAACAGCCTCCAGAGGATCCTCTGCTACCCAGAGCTTCTCCATCACCCTGCTGGTCACAGTCCTTCTACATGTGTCAGAGCTTGTATGCCTAAAACAACTAACACAAATAGAGGGCTCTACATTAATATTTGTGAAATACTTCTGGACCTGGAGAGGCAAAAAGCTGGGTAGTAATATAATACTGTGTTTGCTAGTTCACCAAAAAACAAGTTAAAGCAATAAGATATCAGATGGCAAATTTTAGTAACACTCATAAAATGCTCCCAAAATATCAACATAAAAGTGTTTTAAAAAATAGATATGGCCCATCACATTCCACATGTGGCTGCTCTGTGGTCCTTACAAGTGTGCATGACTAATTAACAGCAACATCACAGTATGCAAACCCAGCCTGCACATTTTACAGACAGCCTCGCCCCCAAACCACAACACACAGGCCTGCACAGGACCTAAAACACCACAACCTGCTCTGCTGGCATCTACTTGTGCACTTGGGGTGCTAATGGGGATGGGATGTCCCCTTCTGTCACAAGGAACCAGGGAGAAAAGGGAGCTGTGATTCATCACTCCTTCCCCTCCAGACCTGCATGCTGGGTTTCCTTCCATGCCTGGGGCTAGGCTAACTGCCAGATGAACGGTCTGGTAAAGTTAGTTCTGTTTTGTTTTTTTCTTTTAATCATACAGCAAGACTGGCAAGCTGCTCTGAGAGTATTTACTTTTCATCTGCCATCTGGGAGCTGGAGCTCCACTGGCTGCAGCTTTGGCTGGTCCCAGTACGGCTGCGGGATCAGAAACATCTCATTGATGGCACAGGTCCAAAGTATGGACAGGCCAGTGGAGAAGGCCTGGCTCTGACTCCAGCAGCTCTGCTGACAGAAGATGAATATCATCTCCTGCCCACTCCCTTGGTGAGACAGAGGCATGCCCTCCACGTGGTCCTGCCAACACAGGCCATCATCTACGGACACCGTTGGGCTTGTTGCACACAAAGCAGCTCATCCCTATGGAAAGTGGTCCTGGAAAAACACTCCCAAGCTGGAGGTGACTGAACTGCTGCATGATCCCTTATCAATATGCTGTCAGCACCTAATGCCACCAGACTTTATGCTCTTTGTGTGAGCCAAATTTTGTAAATACCACATCATGGCACAGAGTTGAGGATGTTGAAGTGGAGAAAGTCAGGTGTGAAGCTAATGGAAACGCGTACGTGTATGTATGAGTTATTCCAAGAAAAACTACCAGCAAAACAAGCCCATGATGAGGAAGAGAGCTTTGCTGGTCCTTCTTCCCATCTAAGCTCTAAAACTTTTCTGCACCGCGTCGTCATGGCTCACCTTGAGCGCCACTCATAGCACATGATGAGAACATCCTGCTTTGGCTGAAGAGGTGGGCACTGGCAGGAGGAATTTGTAAGAAGAGGCACTTGGGACAGAGGAATTGGCGTTGAAGACTTGAGTATGTCTTTGACTTCAACCACAGTCGTTACCTCATTGCAGTTCCCTCTTTCTACGCTTTTCACTTTAGCGTGAATGACTGCAAATAGAAAAACAGCAGAGTGAGAACAATAAACAGTCCTAGAAACTTAAACACATCTCAAAATTAAATAAAATATATTGAATTGGAAGCTGTTGTTTTGGTTGTGAAACTAGAACTACTTCTGCCTGTGTGGGCATAAACAGTGGCTTAGAATAACAGAGGCCTGATCTCAATTCGGTTTTCAGTAGGACTGTTGACAACTGTGAAATTAAACATGTGCTTAAATCTTTGCCAGATCGGACCAACCAATCTTGCCTGGAATCACATACACAAACAGCTCCTTCAACTCAGACTTGAACAAACCTTTGCATAAATCTAATCCATTCTCCAGCCACGTCTGGCCATTTCCGATAAAGTAATGAATAATTTACCTCACAGACAGTTGTCATGAATTCAGTCTTTTCAATAATAAAATACTTCCTGTAGACTGTAACCAGAAAATATAGTCTTTTCTCAAATATAAGAAACAAGGGAAGGCTAGAAACTTGGGAAGGTCAAAAAACTAAGAGGCTTAGGGTTGCCATGATTTACTTGAGATATACTTTTTTTCATTTTTTGCCTTTGGATTCTCTACCAATAGTGAGATCCTTTAAAAATGAGACATTAAAACAGGTTCTTCTGACTCTGAATACACAACCATTTGTATTTTTACCTTTCATCGAGGAAAATTTGAATCTGCAGAGATGCAAGAAGGTGAAACACTGTAGATTGCTCTGAAATGATCCCTGGCTAACTTTGTACCTACAAACCCTGGCATTACCTACCACTCCAGAATTTCATCCCTTCTCTCTAGTGAGAAATACCAGAACTAATAAATTAAGTATGATTTTTACATAAAAGATTTTGTCTCTAAGAAATGTCAAAATAGAAAGGGTTCTACTGTCCAAACATTCTTCAGTGAAAGAAGGATCAGAAATATATAGACCACAGGGTGACCAGCCTGCCTCTACCAGCCACTGGGTCAAAAGCCTTCACATGAACCTCATAATATTTGCAAAATCTTCACATATAGAAAACAGGAGACCAGCACTTTCAATGAGGACTGGGGCTTATGTGCTACCTTTATCAGGACATGTATAACAGCCACAAAACATGTGAGCAATTTTGGTTTTGGAGACTCACAATCCATTTTCAAGTCTAATTGGTTCTGACAGCTAGAAGTACAATTTGGCTGTTAGTCTTATTTTAAAGGTTTTCAGAAAAAAAATGATTGATTTTCAACTCCTTAAATCTCATCCCTCAATTCATTTTCCATATAAATACGTCTATTTATCTAAGAGGGTACTGAATAAATTTACATCTCAAAAATAAAATCTTGATTTCACTAATTCAACGGAATTAAATTTTGGACCCCAACACATAGGTTTTACTCAACACTCCCACTGAAATCACTGGAATCAGAATTTACACATACAACACCTGTCTTTCATTTTGGAACAGTCATTTGATATCATTACTTTTTCATATGTTTCGGGCACTTGTGGAAGCTCATTGTGCCACCTAAACATTTATCTATGTTGTACTAATGCAGATCAAGGAATTATATAAAAAAGAGTATGCTGTGTAAATGCACCAACAGGCTATGATGAACAAAAAATTATACAATTACCTAAACTAGAGGTTCAGCTAGATTATTCCCACCAAACACTAACAAAGAAGCAAATAGCTACAAACTTACTTTCATTTGATATCAAGAAAGTAGGAATTGAATTATATTATAACCCTACTGCAGAAGAACTGGATAAATGACTGGGAAAAGAACTGCCATCTGAGAAAATGCCTGCAAAGTGCAAAGTGAAGCAATACTGCATATTAAATTCATAGTTAGTGGGGGCTTTGTATTGACACTAGGTTTAATCTGGCATTTATCTAATCTTAATTAGAGCTCTTCCTGACTCACACCATCAGAAAACTGAGGAGGGGGAAGCCAAGGGGGAAGAGGGGTGAATACTTATTTTTATTGCCAATATGTCGCGCAATATATAATAAAACTATCAGCCACCTCCTCGGCTAGATGGTGCAAATTGTCACTGAATTCAGTTAATCTCTGACAATTCTGCACCCGACAGAACTCTGGCTAGTAAGTAAAAGCACATAAAAATTTCAAAAAACTTTTTACTTTGCTGCAGCTGGTTCACATTTACAAGTTTTATTTGGGTAGCAAACCCCTGTTTATTCTACCAGCTGGATGAAAACAGGAGCTGACCAAGTTGTCACACTCACATCAGACATAACTGCCTTTACTAGAGTGACCTTCGCAGCAGCAACCACCCTTTCTGCAGAGCAGAAGGGTGCACATTGCTGACATTTTACTGCTTTTGTCAGATACACACCATCATCCGTGCAATTACTACTACTGACTGCACATGGTGTGCACTACAGCTGGATTTTGGAAGAGGACAGCTAGGTATCCTGAGGCAAACACCCATACGGAAAGGCTGTGTTGGAGCAGTCTTCTCATGCCACACTTGCTGCATGGGGCCTGGTGTGTGTTCAGCACCCACACGGAGCTGCCTGACTTGCAGGGACACAAGGAGGGTGTGGGACAGGCAGAGCAAAGGGTTTCCCCCATGCACTTACTGTAGCTGTAGTTCTTGGCCAAGTAGGTTGACAGCGTAGGCTTTGTCTTTTTGCACCTGCACCGCTCTTCAAAGGAAGAGAAGGAAGAAAGGTTGAGGGGTGTCAGAGGGACCCTGTCTCCGGGGAGGTGGAGGCGGGGGTTCGTCCTAGGCTCACCCTGGCCGCGGCTCCTGCAGTCAGGCTCCAGGGGTCTGTCCGGCACCATAAAGCCCTGTGTGAAGTCCGTCCACTTCACATCTGCAAACAGAGGTGCGTCAGGGAGTGAAAACTGTCGGTAGAGGCTCCAGGACTGGAGCGTGGGGACCCCGCAGCCCCCCCCGTCCCACCCTGGGGCGTCCCAAGGAGGTGGAGGGAGTCCTCCCTCCCACCTCTCGCTGCCCCCGGGGTTCTCACCCTCCGGCACGTCGGTGACGATGGCCTCTGGGGAGATGCAGACGCCGCGGTCGTAGACGGGGAGGTCGTCGCAAGCCAGGCTCTCGGGCCAGCTGTGGTTGTAGCGGCGCATGATGGGCTCGCAGCCGTCGCGGGCGCGCTGGCAGACGGAACGGCACGGCTTGATGGGGTCGTAGAGGAACTCCAGGGTGCAGATGGGGGCGTACATGGCGCAGAGGAAGAAGGGCAGGACCGGGCTGCAGCCAGTGGCCACCAGCTCCTCGTACTGTTCGATAGCGAGGACGGCGTTTTCCTGGGTGCTGTGGTGGAGGTGGTTGGGCATGCGGGTGATATTCCAGGGCATAGAGCGGCACATGGGGATGCGCACCGCCTCGCACGGCGCGCCCTGCGCCCGCGGGCTCACCCGCAGCCACAGGGACACCGCCACCAAGGCTCGCAGCATCCTCCTC
>VXBQ01004624.1:45386-139135 GCA_013400175.1 Phainopepla nitens | reverse complement strand
TGGGAAGGGCGCACCGTGTTCTACGAGCACGGCTCGGGCCGCAACACGCGGGCCGCCGTCTCCTACGACGGCCCCAACCAGCGCCTCCGCATCCTGGAGGAGAGGAAGGCGCTCATCCCCTGCAAGAAGTAGGTGGCGGCGGGACCTGCGGCGGGGCCGGGCCGGGCGTGGCGGTGAGGGTCGGCACGGAGCCCGGAGGCGTCTCCCGGGGGTGTGGGGCGATGCGAAGCCGANCGGCGGCACCTCCCTCCGCTGCGGGAGCGCGGGGACGGCGGGGGCGAGGCACCGTCGTGCTGGGAACAGCTGGCGCTAGGAAACCTGTAACCAACATGGCTTGGATCCAGCCTCCGTGTAGATATGTGTGCATATATGTGTCGAGGATTTATGATGAACAGTGTCAGCTTTTTACCTGCAGAGATGTTCCCCGCCCTTCCAGATCTTTTGCTGTTTAAATGGAATTAGAAGTAAATTTAAAAAAACAGAAGTATAATGGGTATCATGAGGTATAATGAAGAGCTTATACTCAAACATGTGAATAACGTTATGGGCTAATGGGGGAGGTTCTAGCTCAGTAATTTGCTTACAAGTTTGAGTTACAAGTTCCCTGGGCCTTCTTGGTCCTTGTCAGTGCTTGGTCCTAAGTCAGTGCCAGGGTGTTGGGATGCATCCATTACCTGTGGTACAGTGTATTCATTCCCATTGCACAGCCCTGCAGGACCTTCCTGTTCTTCATTTATACAGTTATAAGTCCATAACTAATCTGGAAAAATGTCTGTGTCATTATCTGTTTCTTGATTTGCTGAAAAACAAATGTAGAAAAAAAGCTGACTAAAGAAGAACCTCTTTTTTTCTTCCTGAGCCTGCCAAGCTCAGGTTGAGTGGAAGAACTGATTGGCCTAGAGAGGCCTTCCTGAGTGAGACATTTCTGGCTACTGAGTGTCAGCATGAAAAAGTCAAAACATACCTGCCAGTGTGAGGGTAGCAGGTCTGCCCATACCTTGGCCACTCCCACCTACAAATTGTTCAAATAACAGTCCATCTGTCCTGGGGATGTGTGAGACAAGGGTAAAGACCAGCCTACAAATGCTGTATCATCCAAACTAATGGTCTCTCCTGTTAAAAGATCAATATATCCTTTTTGCTGCTGTCTTTTTTTCCTGACAATCAATTTCATACCAGCATCGCATAGTAATTGTTTTAATCTTTCTAAAGCATATGCTCTTCTGAGATTCTTTCCTTCCAAATCCCCTGACTCTCTTAGAACTGTTTTGTGTGTTTCATTTTCAGCCTTAGCTTTCCCTCATTGTAAGCTTTCTTCATGACTGTTTTTGCATAGGAGCCATATGAAGAATGTTAAAAACAGCATACAGGTGTTTGCTGGTGGTCTGCTGACAGAGCATGGAGTCTGACACTGGCCATGGGGTGCTCCTGCTTCCCTTCCTCTGCAAGTCCTAGCTTGGCTTTCATGTTTGACAAGCATAAAACTGCTACAGAGTCTGATGCAAGCCTTTTTTAGCTTCTAAGTTGTACTACACTCATTTAATCAAGCTCGTTTATTTTATTTGAAAACTTTTATTTTAAGATTGAATAATTATTCTACATTTTAGACTCTGGGCCAGATTTTGTCTTTTGCCAAGACCTTACCTTTTTATGTTTTTGATGAATACCTGCTCTGGATGCAGTTTTGTCTGGATTGATAGGGCTAGAAAGAGTCAGAGTGCAGACAGGTGCACTTATTGGTTTTCCCTGTATTAGATTTTTGTTGTAGACAATTTCTGACCTCAGAGGTCTTTAATGTTTCCAGGTCCATGTTTTCTGCCATCTAGAATTAGAGAGGGGTTTTGTTACGTGTGCAGTAGCGTCTGCTCAAGGCATGACCCAACTTCCATTAGTCAACAGAAAGTCTCCCAATGGTTTCAGTATGTGTTGGATCAGGTCTAGAATTGTGATCACAACTTCATTTCGCTGTGGGCACAGTGAGTTGTGAGCTGAAGCCTTCAGAAGTTAGAGGCAAAGGGATTTATCCCATCTTTTGAAAAATAACCTCTCCTCCACCCTGTTTTGATGATGACAAGAAAGAGGTAATTATGCCGAGGCAGTGAGTACAAAATCAACAAGAAAAATAGTGCTGCCCTGGTCTCTAAGGAAATTTCAGTCTAAATTCTCACATTTTGCTCCTAGCAGATGTAACTTATGTGCAGCAATCGGTGTTGGCCAACAACCACATATTTCTACAAAGCATTTTCTGAAGCTTGCAAATGTGGGCCTTAATCAGACACAGCCCTGTTTGAGTTACTGCCTGAGGTTAATCAAGGACACAAAGATTTGCCTATGTAGAATGGCTTGCAGGCTCATAACCGCAGGAAAACATGAAACTTCCAGGTTTTACTGTAGATATATGTTTCAAATTCATGTAATTTGCTGTGTGGTGTTTTCATATCTACATCAGCCCAGTAAAACCTACCCTACCTCAATTCCAGGGAAGTAGCCATAAGGTGAACACCCAATTGCTGCTTTGTTAACATCACTTCTTTGCCCATCAGTTGTTTTGAGATCACCTGAGATGCAGTGACCACATTGGTAAAGACTGCCCATTCCCCACTGTCCAGCTGCACTTTGTCACCTGCCACCTGGGCACCTTGCTTGCCAGACAAGCAACAGAGCCAGTTCATGAGAGAAGTCATAGCTGTGGTTTCAACCAGCTTGTTGGGTGGGTGTTTGTCTAGGTCACACAGTTGGCTCCCGCACTCTGGCTTGGAGTGTAAAAACTACCAACAGTGATCCTAGGCTGAGATTTTTCAAGGAGAACCTATTCCAGTTGGATTCATTTCTGGGCTTTCTTTTTCACTTCTTTTGTAGACCCACCCTTAGCTAAACTCTGCTTCTTTTGTTTTCTCCAGAATGCCTTGCCCTGCTGCTTCTTTCCCCTTCAGGATCAAATTTTTGCGGATAGGCAAAGTGGGCAGGGACAATCTTAAAGTTTTATGTAGTGCTCAGCTGATACTGATAGCAGGAGAAGAAAAAAGAAAACAAACATTGGATATATTGTACTGTTTCCCATTTGAACTGGGTCATTCCAGGTATTATGTGAAAGGAGAGCACTTGAAACAGTTCCCTAGAGCTCTTGAGGCAAAGCTGTGTTCATGCTGTTAAACACACAACATGTTTTTTAATCCTTTTTATCCTACTCTATGAAGTTTCTTCATTCTGTGCTCTCTGGATGTTAAACTTTCCTCACTCTTGTTCACCCCTCTGTTGACCTCTATCTCAGGACACTTCACAAAACAGGTAGCAGTCAGTAGCATGGTTTGCAGTTGGGGAAAGAGCTTTTTTTTTTTTTTTTTAAGGTAATTTCAAATGGTGTAGATTTGAGTATGACATCTCTGCAAACTGTTGAGAAATCCGGGCACAAAAAAGTCCAAACAAAAAATCCTACTGAGTGCACCGTGGCCAGAACTTCATGTCATCCATCAGCTTTCATTTTCTTGGAGAAACAGAGCAGGGGTATGCTCTTTGGCACTGCTGAAGCCATTTAACAGGTGTGAGTGCTCAGTTATGAAGAAAGAAAAGCATGAAGTGAGGAGCAGAGCAGAAATAGGTGATGTTTGAGAGCTGGAGTATTACTTGCCACATGCTGTGTTCACAGAGTTTCACACTTATCTTCTGTACTATTTTCCACAGAAGATTTTCAGGGAAGGCCCAGTAACAGGTGTCCTATGAGAAATGTGATGGTGGGAAGAAAAAAAAAAATTCTGCGTGGTCAAGAAAGTCAGTTTGAGGAAGAAAATGTCTTTTTTTTTTTTTTCCTTCTACATGGCTATTTTAACACTATCCTCCTTGGCCTATTGTACAGTACTCAGTTCACTGGGATGCTTGTGTATTTGAAACTGTTAGAGTTAGTGTCTTAAAAACTGTAGCAGAAAAACAATCAAGAGGTACCCTATCAGTGTTAATTTAAAAACAGAACTTCATGTTGTTAAATTCCTTTGATTCAATCATACTTGCAAAAGATAGACACAGTTAAGTGGAAGGTAAACTCCTTACCTGGCAACACAAACTGCTGGTGTGATAGAGGAGTGACAAAGCTGTGTTTAGATAAATAAATCTCTTATTCTGGCAGGCTCTTTGCCTGTGTGTGTCAATCCTCGTCCTTGACTGAAGAGAGGCAGCATAAGGTCAGGTGCAGGTATAATAACATTCATCTGGAGAGGAGGTGATGACTTTTCAAAATAAACTGTGTGGGCACGCGTGTCTGACTTCTCTCAACTACTTTTTAGTTGTTTTAGGATGTGTGATTGTAAAAGAAAAAAACAGCAGTGTCTGACCTATTAAAATCCTATAATCCATCCGTTCTGTGGTCTTTGTGGTGACTCAATAGGCTAAGTATTGAGCTACCCTGAGCAACTGTAAATTTGTTTCCCAGTCTTGGTTTTGGGAGTGGTTTCTGCAGTTCAATGTTTTGGGGAATGAAAGACTGTCACGGGTAGAATTTTCAGAATTGGCCAAGTTGTTCAGGAACCCAAGTTCCATTTTTTTAAGATTATGTAGAGTGTGCAGACTTGTGAGACCTTTAATTTGCAGCGAAACAGAAATGAATTTTCAGCAGTTTCTTTAAATGTAACCTGAGTTCTTCTGACCTAAAATTTTTCATAAGCTGCTGTGTATATAACTCACTCCTGAGAACAAGAATTGAGGGAATGTACTTAGACCTCCTGCATTTACTTTCCTCCTATAGATGTCAAGTTGTTTCAAGTGTCTGCTCATGATGATGACAACTGTGAGTTTGGAAAGGCAGCTTTGGAAAGCTGCTGTGCTGGATGCACACTGACAGTCAGATGCTAGGCAATAGCCTGAAGCAAGCCTCTGTTGCTCTAGTGAGGGTTGTGTGATGAGGTGTGGAGCGTTGTTTGTACAAGCCTCAACTCCTGCATTTCTATCAGAAGCCCATTTACAAGTCAGTTTACTGAGTCCCTCAGTGATGCTCCCTGCCAAGGCAGCTGGTTCCTTGGAGAAGAGCACTGTACAAGGAGGGAACTGTGGTCCGTGAGCGCTGCATGGAGGAGCATCTCGTCTCACTCCAACAGTTCATTCTGTTTGTTTCTGCCCACAGGCAGCAGCAGTCATTCTCTTTTCCAAGTTCTTGATCTTGTTGGACATCAGCCAGGCTATACAGTTCAGGAAGGCACTGGAGTTAATTGCTTTTGTTGTTACAAGTAGGCTGGTTGGGAGGAGATGAAAACACTGCTCAGGGGAGGCAGTTGAAATTCTTCAGCCATCTAACTGCACCTGTAACAAGCAAGTGGACTCTGTTACAGAAGTTGGGGACTGTTAGCTTAGCACAGCTTTTTCTGTCTTGTGTGCTACGCTTCCTTGAACAACAGCATCTTTGTTAGTTGTGGAAAAAACCCAGAAAAATCCACCTGAGTATGACTAAAGCAAATCCATTGCTTTGAGATGGCTCTTCTGTTCAGTGTAGTGTTCCTGAAACCATTGTTTATGCTAAGTGCTCTGGAGCCATTTCATACAGTATCATCCAATACCATGGAGACAGCACACGTCCAAACTGAACAAAATTAACTGGCTCTTAAATTCAAAATAGCAGGATCCACAAAACCCTTTAAAGCTAGAGAAAAAATGTAGATAAAGTGTCCAGTGACCCGAAATTGACAATTTGCTAGAGCACTGGTTGGTGTACTTAAAAACCACTGTCAGACACTCACTGGGGTCATTGCTACCACATGAGTTGGAGATATTGTTTACTGGATGTTGTTAGAAAACAGAGGTTCTCATTAAGAAGTGTTTTTTTTCTAAAAGGTGTTAAAAGGTAATCACTGACACCATGTTGTACTTGATACTAGTGGATATTGGCTTAAGCCTTTTATCCATATGAACCCTTTAAATTTAGGGAATTACTTCCTTCTTCCCTCTTATCATCTCTTGCTTGTCTTTTTGAACTTTTTGAAATAATGTGTGTTTGCATTGAAACTTACGGCTCATTTTGTAGTGTTGGACATTATGACAAAAACTTAAGGCAAAACCAGGACTGCACTGAAAACATAATATGCCTATATCTCTATAACTTGGACAATGTTTTCAAAAGATAAATCACTGCAAATTTTATTCGCTTTTTTTTTGTTTTGGTTTTTGTTTGGTTTTGTTTGTTTGTTTTGGTTTTGGTTTGGTTGTTTGTTTGTTTTGTTTGTTTTGTTTTGGTTTTTGTTTTGTTGGGGTTTTGGTTTTTTTTAATAGAGATTTGAGGTGGATATGAATAGAAAGAGATTCAGTGTTCTGTGGTCACAAACAGCTGATGGTGACGTGTCTGCACAGCTAAACAAACACAGTGAAACACATCTTTATATTCATAATCTTAATTTGTGCTCCATTCAGCTTGAAGCCTGATGAAATTCAGATGTCACAACTGACAACATCACACCCCTATTCTCTCAGGACCAAAGGCCATTCATCTGAAAAAGTATTTCCTCTGAAGGTTAAACCAGAATTTTCTAATATAGGGCTTCTGTGAGGTAAAAAAAAATGTTTTCTTTTCCAGATAGAGACCTGATTTGTATTGGCTATCAACAGGCTTATCCTTTTATTAGCTGCATGGGACAGGTTTTCAACTGGATGACATTTTCCCAGACAAGTGAAGTCAGTGAAATGGTACCTTATTATGCCTTTTTTTGGTATGCCAAGTCATTAGTTGATTCAGAATTGAAAGGTATGGTTCAGGTATCCTTCTATCCTCTCCATTTTTACTGTAAACCAACTGGTGACTAACTTTGAGATGGCTTAATAAATGATACTGAGCTATTCAGACTTGAGGCCATCCAGCTGTGAATCTGTGTAGCTGCAGCAGCAGCAGCAATCCAGCTCCTGAACCTCAACTTGATCAGCTTCATCCCTGTCTTCAGATGACTTTCATTTTGGCCTTACCTGTAGATTTGCAGGGAATCACATGCTTAGCAACTTGATGAGGTCTCTCTCATGAATTATTTTTACCTGTTGCTCCTCTTTACTCAAAGGGGAAATTATTTTCTCCTCCAGAGTGTTTTCAAGGCATGGTATAGTGTCTGATGTGCTGGGGAGGGGATGATGTCTGGGTAAAACAGGGCCACTTTGTGCAATATTTTGGCTCTTCTAGAATAAGGAGCATTATGCCCAGCATGGCATTGCATAACATGAAGGTACCAGTGGCCAGTGAAACTTCTCCTCACCTCTGCCAAGCAGCCCTGCTTCTTTTGGTTGTTTTTGTTTACTGCCTCACTTTCTTGGCCCCAGGGGAGATGTATGTATATTGACTAGAGATCTTAGATTCCACAGGGAAATTTTGTGTTGTCCTGAGGCTCTGGAGGATGCTTCTTTGCCTTTATCATGCTCACTCTCCCATACCTGAGAGTCACGGGCCAAGGACAGGATTTTCTGCCAAGAATTTGTTCTCTTGTGTGAAAGCACGGCAGGTTCAACATGTGAGACAGTCTTTGTCTTAAGTAGTGTATTAATTTCTGGAGCTGGTATCTCTTACACTTTCATACCCAGGAGTAAAAAAACAGCCTAAATGTCCTTGTCCAAAACCTAATTTATAATTTTTAAGGTGGTAGTAAGAAAGAAGGAATCATTTGTTTTCATGTGAACTCAGGCTTTTTTTTTTTTCATCTTTCAATAATAAAGATCCCTAGCTAACATTTATTTCAGAATCAGTTTAATCATTGTTCTGAGGGTTATGTGCAGCCATTTGACTTTGTGTCCCATTCCATTATTAAAAGATGCTGTTTTGTAACACAAAAAGTCAAAAAGGTAAAGTAACTTCTACAATTCTTGTTTTTGCTGTGAGAATTTTATTAGCAACATTCCTACAGTCAATAGGGTTGTTCCCACAACTACGCAATGACCCATTTATGCTTTTACAGATTTTTGTTAATGTATTTTCATGATTTTAAAAATTTCTGGCATCAGAACATGAATTTGGCAGGCATTTTCTTCTTGTACAGTGCTCACACTGTAGTTACTACAGTTTTTCAGTCTTTGGCTACTAAGAGTTTGTATGTCTGGGGAGCTACTTAGCTATTCATTCCATGAAAGCTTATTTTATCCCTTTCATTCCTTAGGAAATTTAGCCTTCCATTCTGGCATCATCCAGGCTATGTTTTGTGGGATAAATCCAGCCCAGAGGGTACTTCCATCCAGCCTTCTGCCTTTCCCCACTGAATAGCTCCTTGTTGGTTTAATGATTGTCTGAAACTGGGATCCCTCTGAGTTGCTGCCCTTCTGTCCATGTGGGAGGAACAGAAGAGACTGGATGCATAGGTTGGAAATTACCTCAGTCAATCAGCCCCGTGGTTGAGGGTCAGTGGTATACACTGCCATATTAAAGGAGTGATTGAAAATTCATGGTAACAGGTCTGCAAATGCTACACTGTGTGTGTATAGCTTATTTCTTTTGCCTAGGAAAGTGAGCAATCTTGGCACATTATTAATTTCTTGTCTGACAAAAATAACCTGTAAGATTCCAGCAGTGAAGAAGATTTAGATTATCAGATTTCATTTAGAGATACCAAATTATGTTGATTCTGGAGCTCTGTCTGCATTTTTTTGTTGTTTGTTTGTTTGGGGGGGTTTTTTGTTTTGTTTTGTTTTGTTTGGTTGGTTTTTTGTAACTAAAAAAAAACATGTTTCAAAGCTTAATAGAAATACATGTAGGACTGCATAACTGTCTGATTCAACCCAACTGTCCCCAAAGAGTGATCTAATAGCTACGGGTATAAGAGCCCATAAGATTTATGGAATTCTAAAAGAGTAGTAAAAATCTTGATTGCTGCCTTCTTTTGGATATTAGAAGACTGAAACTGTCTTTGCTCTAGCTTAAATTTCTTTGCTCTAGCTTCTCCCTGAATTATGAACAATCTGTTCATTGCAGTTTAGCATTGCATTGCTTTTTTAATGTGAAGCATCTAAAAACTGGCTTATCTTTAGGTTCATTAAACTTATTTGCCCTTCTCAAATGGAAAGTGATATTGTCTACTTACTAGTTATCCTATTTTCTATATATATTATTTTTCCTGAGGATGGTGTATAATGGAATATGATAATGTGATAGATAGCAAACAAGGCAGAAGACCAGTATTACCACATGTATTGCAACATCTCTTATTAAAGTTGCATACTTCTTTACTTAATGTAAAAAATAACATTGTAATAATACCCTGAATATTTACCTTTTGGTCAGTTGAATAGTTCACAAGTAAATCATTCCAAAAACAGCTTCACTGACCCTTAATGATTGACTTCTAGTGCAGTAATGTGCTCTTCAGAATCTGTTCCTTCATAGCTGTTGCCAAATATTATTTCATACTTTAGAGTGTAAGTTGAAAACACACACTCAGCTGCTTTAGCAGGAAAAGTTTTGTGATGTCTGTAACTTATTTTTCATGTTGTCTGTTTGGAACAAACCATTTTCTAATGTACATTTTCTTTAGGCTTTAATAGAGTAAGATGAAAAGGCCCCCAAAACACTTCCACATAATGTAATCCTTCTTATCAGCAAGATAAATATGAAAAACCTCTGTCTTCGTTCTAATCTGTTCTTATTTGGATCTTGGGACCAGCTGCAGTTTAAAAAAAGTGGTATAAGATAGCAAGGAAGATAAACCACTAATAAGACTTTCCGCTGAAGTTTTGGTCTCTGATGTTATCCATCTCTTGCTCTGGCAGTTCTGGTACTTTCACATTTAACAAGCCTTAATTCGCTGTCCGTTCTTTGTGGGAATTCACGGCTTCTACTTCATCTGAAAATCAGATGGCTCACTAGATACCAGGGCTTCTAAAAATGTGTCGTGCTTTGCCATTTATTTTGGTGAAACCCTACACAGGAAAGCTGGTGTGAGCCCTGTATAGCTGCTAAACTGCTGGAAATTTCTCCTTCAGTAGTCTGTCTGCATGGAAACCTACTGTTTGTATGGATACCTGCAGTTTCAGAAGTTAATGTTTCTGAGGGGGAGTGGCCAGATTTTCCCCAGAGTTTTCCAAGGACAGTTTTGTGCATGACAGTGCTCAAGGTTTTTAAACACTCATATGAGTCCACCCAATGAACACAACGAAGAAAGATTTCATTTTTCTTTCTTACAGTATCTCTTAATACTATTTGCAACTGTGGTTTTATCATATTCAGATATTTTTTTTGCCAGGAAACTTACGATTCTGCCATACTTCTAGGCAGCCAGCACTGGAAAATTTACTCATGCTGTGCAGTTATGGTAATTCTCAGAGGATGCTTATTGGTAGAGCAGAATTCTGTACAGATTGAGGAATTCTTACTAGAATTAGTTTCCAAATTCATGTATCACTATTTAATTAGATCCAGATTTGTTAACTTACATCTTCTATACAAGAAATTAATTTCTTTTTCTTATCTGTGAGAGTACCTGGGGACTTGGAGCAACCTGGTCTAGTGGAAGATGTCCTTGCCCATGGCAGGGGGTTGGAGCTAGATGATCTTTAACTTCCCATCCAACCCAAAGCGTTCTGTGATTCTGTGATTATTTGGACACTTCCTTGTATCGTTTTAAGTACCTGAGCCCAAAACCACATGAGATTTGCAAAGCCAGACTGGTTTGTTACCCTGCCTCTTCCAGAAAATAGAGGAAGGCACAAAATCAGTAATGTGCTTGGTAAAGAATGAAGGTGAGGTATATCCTGTACTTGTTTTATAGATGAAAAGAAATAATTAGGGAGAGTAAAAGGAGGTAAGGATATGAGAGTAAAGACACCCTATTGCATCAAGTTTATCCCCTTGCTATTGAAGAGGGAAAATGTAAGAGACAACATAATTGTTTCAACACAGCAGAAGATAAAAAATTGCTAATTTTTTTAACTTCTGTTCTGCCTATCTCTAAAGCAAATCTAAGCATGAAGATATTGATTCTCGATACATTTATGTGTATCCTTTGTTTATTGACATACTTACATACATTTTTTGTTAGTTTCACTGAGTGTAAGAGTAGGTGACTTCATGAGATATGTACCTCATAGCCAGGTTATTGTCAGTTCCCAAATTCCTAAAGTAAGTAATATAGTCCTCTGAAGAAAAAAAACAGTTGGTCACTGGAGATGTCCAGAGTACCCAGTCGGTCACATAAGCTGTCACATAGTCGAGCCAAGTCAAAATGATGTTCAGTCAGATGATATTCGAGGCACTGCCTCAAAAATGTAGGTACCACAACTGCTTAGCTGGAACCTGGTAGAGGGATCCATGGTGGGTCAAGTGGGACCTCCTGTCTTCTTGTGTTTCAGAAGTCTAACACGTCTGAAACACAGTTTGGTTCTTTGGATTTCTTTCCTCTGCAAGAATGGAAGAAATCAGGTTTACAAGCCTGATTCATGCCCCCAGATATGTTAAAGTAGTTTCAGGCCATAAAACTCCACAGATTACTTTTGTAGAAAATTTTGTATTTTTTTTTAATTTCCCTTAAAATGTTATGAAAAGTAAAATAAGCTCTCAACATTACAATATGCGTATGATGTTTACCTGGATCTTAGTACAGTGTATGAACAAGCATCAAATATAAGGAATGAAGTCAGCTCAAATCATTAGCCCAAACTGTTTGCACTGAAGGAGCACATGTAGAAATTAGGTTTTGTGAGACCTGATCATAGCAGCCTCCAGGTACTATGCCCTTGAGATAGACGTGCAGTGCAGAGCACTGGGGCAGGCAGTGCCAGCATGAGGCTTGGTTGGTGCAGAGGGTTTTTTCTGTCCTCTCCCCCCCGGTTGCTTTAGTAGGACCTCCCTCCCTCAGAAACCACTTTCATGTTCCCTGGATGAGTCCAACTACATGGTTAATGCAATGCAGAGAATGTGGGAGATCAAGTACCCCAAGCAATACAGCAGACTAGAAAACAAATGGATAAAGGAAAATACTCCAAAGATTTCTCATAAGCAAATTAATTTTTCTGAGTTTCCATACGCTCAGAGTTGTAGGATTTTTGTCCAGTTAGCTGTAGCAAGAGAATACATAAAAAAACCTTCCCAAAGGAGAGTTTTTATGACAAAAAGATGTTTCATATAATTTTGGTGTTTGCAGTTAAGGATATAAAGATATTAATTACCTTGCCTAAAAACAAGACCCAGAACACTATAAGGGAGAAGATAAAGAAATATCACAAAGCACAAAATACGCAAAAGTTGCCTAAAACTTGTGAAAATTTGCTTTTGTGTAGTTGAGGTTGCATAAAACATTATGTTTGCCTTTCAGCATCTCCTTATGTTGCCCATTTGAAATACCTTGATAGCCATGTTAGGTTTTAAACTTTTTTCAGGTTTTTGGGGTTTTTTTTCCCTAAATGGAACACCTGATATAGCATCTGTAAAAATCAGTGAAACTTTTCTGGCTGATTTCACAAGATTTTGGCTCAGGTTAATGTATAATTTTGGAGAAGGGGTTATAGAGCCATATTTTTCTCTAATTACATAGCTGATGGATGGAAATTGCAAACAGCAGCAGCTACCTGAGGATCTGCTCTTATGATGTGGAAAGAACAATTATCTCTTGACAATTGGAAGCATGAGAGATGAGAGAGAAAATCTGATGGGCAGAAAGCGATTTCTGCTCATATGCTTCTCTGGGGAGAGAATTCAGGAGTTTCTTATGCAGTCTCTGAATAAAAAAAAAAGGCGTCTAGTAAAATTCAGCTCATCAGTTTTGCAGTGATTACTCTGACACACTGAATTTTGGAAAATACTGAATGCTGTCCCTCTGAAAATTTGGCCTTTTTAAGTGGCTTCATGTTGAATGCCCAAAATAGGAAGCTGTTAAAAATCACTGGTCAGTTTTGAAAATATTGCCCATTAAGTGTATAAAATAATGCAATTAGAACAGCAAAGAACCCCTATAATATGCAAATATGAGACTGTAATTTTGAAATAATTATAAAGTAATTTTCTTTTTTTAAAACAAGGCTTACGTTCATTTCTGTTATGATTGTAGGAATGGTAAAGGAAAGGACTTTTGGCATGCACAAAAGTTCTAAATTCATATGATTAGACAAAGCTCAAAGAAAACTATGGCTCCCTGTGAGTGTATGTAGGACACTGGGCTACATGTCAGGAAAACACCCCAAAATTAGGTAAGCATACCCATTTACTAAAGACTTCAGTTAGTATTTGTGTCAGATGCTAAATGGTAAAGCTATTTTTGTAATGTTTTAAGCAGCATGGGTAGTCTAAACATGTTCAATAGGTCTAGTGACCTTTTCCTGAGTAATGGAAAACTTTCAGCTGTGCCAATGTAGTATATTTATACCAATATTATTTACAGGTCTTGCCCTCTTTGCTACTGCTTCTTAGAACTGTCCTTGAATGAAAAATAAACGTGTCAGGGGTTTAATACAATTGAAATAGTTATAAACATTCTTAAAAATAGAAATGTATGCTTAACCATGCTTCCTTTAGCTGATTGCAGTGTCTTCAGCAACTGTTGTTTCTGTGAAGGACTAACAGATTACCTGTGAAATAGTTCTGTACCAAACACACTGATGTGTGCCCAGTAACTTGAAGATAAAGGGTTTGAAATGAATTTTCATCTGCTAATTATTTGTGTATTTCCAGCCCAGCTGATTTTTAAGAACATACCAGTTTCTTGTGCTGCATCATAGTTACTGCTTAAGGAGGACTCATGCAAGCAGTAGGCATTTGGTGACTGCTGAAAGCCACTCCCCACCCCTCAAAGGTGGAAAAGTTGTTGTCATAACAAAAAGTACAATAACTCAATAGAGGACCAAAGGAAAACAGTTTTGTGAAGGGCAAGTTTAACAGATAGTTCAACCTTTTAATTATTCCCTGTGAATGAATGCCGAATATGTTTCATTTGACTCCTATCTCACCAGTCCTCATTTTAGACAGTGTTTGTCTTTAATTCATTCAGGCACTGAAAACAGTGTGATGGTGTAACTAGAGTTAATTGTGCAGGCAAACAGAGCTGAACGTCATCAGTGTGCAGGAGATGGCATCGTCTCTCAAATTCCCATGTGAAATAAGGTGGAGCCCTCTGTGCTCAGAGAGTGCCACTGTTGCATTTGGGAGGTCTCAGGAAGTCATCCCCAAAGATTGCTCAGCATCTTTAGGAAGGTAGCAGCGTCAAGAATCCAGATCTTATAATATCAGGACTTACTGATTGAGCTAGTCTGTTACAAAAAAGACCAGCAGCCATCAGTATTCTTCAATCACATACATGTAAGGCTGGGAAAGTCTCCAAGTTGCCGTATAACCTGTTCCTCCATCCTGGAGAAGAAAAGCTTTACATGGGTTGTCCCTGATCACTGATTTTCTTACCAGTTCTTCTAAAAGCTGGACTGTAAGAAGACACAGACATTTTCAGCGTATCTCCTAAGTAAGCCCACCTTGCTTCAGGTGACATGGGGAAAAGTTGATATTCATTTTTAGCTTTTGATACACTGACCATCTTATCATCATACCTCAATCTTGCTGTTGTAGACTAAACAGGCTCAGTTTCTTCATAGCTCCTGTTTCCTAAACATCCCACTGTCCTTGCTGTTCTCTGGACCATATCCTATCTGTTTACCTGTTCCCTTAAGTGAGGCATCCAAAATCAGGAGCAACATCAGCGTTCTGGTCTCATCAAGACTAAGCAGAGCAGAATAAACGACCTGCCTAATGGACCCAGAACAGTAAACTTCCCTTTCTAAACCATTACTGTGCACTGCACCACTTCTCAGTGGATATGTGTTCAAAATGCCATTTCCTTTACAACCATGTAGCAATTAACATCTCCCCTAATTATATGTTTTCTTTCACACAGACATTTCCTTCTTTTCCATAATTCTTCTGTTTTGTACACTTTCAGTCAGTTCCACCTGGAATCTTAACACGCTGACACACTGTATTTGAATCCAGTCATTAATACATGCACTCACCTAACATTATAACTTTTGATTGATAGCTGCTGAAGAAAAAGACCTGCACAAAGACTTCTGGTTGAAATGAAGTTATTTTTACATTGGAGATGGGGAGGAGGAATGTAGTTCAGTGCCGTGATTCCAGGTTGCATGTATTTCCAGTGAAGTGAATCTCCAACTTTCACAAAGCGTATTTAACAATAAGCTGTACTCAGATCGTTGGATGGAGGTTGGAAGTGGAAGAGTATTTAGTTTTCAAACTGTTGCATCTGATTATCTGGCCTGACTTCTGAACTCCCTTGAAAATAGACACAGTCTTTTTATTTTCTATATTGGATAGATATCAGAAAGACCTGAATCATCCCTCTTAAGGAAATCATTGCAGATGGAAGGTGGAAAACATTACATCTTGGGACAGCAATCTGGTACAAGCATATAGCCTCACAAATTTTTCCAGGGAATATTCCATCATGAAAGAAAAGTTTGCTCTATCAGAATAGGGATCTCCTCCCCATCTGTTCCAAAGAGCAATCTGTTCCTCAGACTGCTTCATGATTACTTTTTCTGCAGGAATGCAGACTGAAAAGCAACTTACTGGCCAAGTATATTCATGATGAGATTTACAATCTCTATAAAGATCTTTATAGGGCTCCTGAAATGCATATAATCCCTGTTCATGGTATATGGAAATCCTCCTCTGTTTATAAACAGAAGTTAAGATGTGTAGGAAGCTGCTGTACCCAGTTCTAGTTGAAAAAAATGGGTTTTATATTTTATTATTATTTTATTCTAAAATACGTGTCTGGAAAAGGGAGAGTATTTTAATTTAGTTATTTGTAATAAAGGTACCTCATTCTGCTATGCCTTTCTGATGTGTAAAATAGATACTTTCATAGGGGGCAGAGCTAACATCCAATTTAATATCCTGTCTCAGACCCTGGTTAAGAGAAAGGTGTGATAACTCCAGATAAATCATTAAATTATTTAAGTTGCACGTGACTTTTGGGATCATTGAGTCCAAGAATTAAATAGACTACAACAAAGTCCACCACTAAACTGTGTCCCTAAGCACCACATCTTCAGGTCTTTTAAATTCGTCCTGGGATGGTGACTCAACCACCCTGCTGAGCCTGTTACAATGCTTGAAGAAATTTTTCCAGATATTTAAACTAAACCTCCCCTGGCACAACTTCAGGCCATCTTCTCTTGTCTTATCATTTGTTCCTTGAGAGAAGAGACTGGCCNCAATGTCCTTCTTGCAGTGAGGGGCCCAAGACTGAACACTATGTTAAATGCAGCCCCACCAGGCTTGGGTACAAGGGGACAATCACTGCCCTGGTCGAATTTGCTGATAGAGGCCAGGATGCCATTGGCCTTCTTGGCCGCTTGGGCACACTCCTTGCTCATGTTCAGCTGGCTGACAACCAGCAACCCCTGGTCCTTTTCCACTAGGCAGCTTTCCAGCCACTCTTCCC
Source organism: Phainopepla nitens (assembly GCA_013400175.1). NCBI lineage: Eukaryota > Metazoa > Chordata > Aves > Passeriformes > Bombycillidae > Phainopepla > Phainopepla nitens. Next base: position 122,753 of record VXBQ01004624.1, on the reverse strand, counting down.
CCATCCTGAAGCACTCCCTATGATTGTTGTGACCCAAGTGAAGGACCCAGCTCTTGCCCTTGTTGGCCTCATACCATTAGCCTCAGCCTGTTGATCCAGCTTGTCAAGATCTCTCTGTAGAGCGATTGTGCCCTCCAGCAGATCAGCACTCCTGCCCAACTTGGTGTCATTTGCAGGCTTATTGAGGATGCACTTGATTCCCTCATCCAGTTCATGGATAAAGATATTGAACAGGACTAGCCTCAGTGCTGGGCCTTGGGAGCACCGCTCATGACTGGCCACCAGCTGGATTTAACTCCATTCACCCTCACTCTTTGGTTCCGGCTTTTCAGACAGTGTTTAACCCAGTGAACAGTGCATACATAGAAACCACTGGCAGCCCGTTCCTTCAGGATAATGCTGTGGATAATGATGTCAAAGACTTTACTAAAATGCAGGAATGCATCAACATCCTTTCCGTCATCCTGTCATAGGAGATTGGGTTGGCCAAGTGGGATCTGCCTTTCATAAACCCCTGCAGGCCGGGCCCAATTCTGCACATACTGCATAATGCCATCAAGGTGATCTGCTCCGTGACCTTCTACGGCACTGACATCAGGCTGACATGCCTGTAGTTCCCTGTGTCCTCCTCCTTGCCCTTCTTGTAGATGAGCATGACATTTGCTAACTACCAGTCAGCTGTGACCTCCTGAGTGAACCAGGACTGCTGGAAAATGATGGAAAGTGTCCCGGTGAGCAGTTCTATGCACTCCCTCAATGCTCTTGGGTGGATCCCATCCATCCCCATGGGCTTCTGTGTGTCACACACGAATATGAAATGTGGTGTACCAAGTCACTAACCATTTCCCCTTGGATCATGGGGGCTTCATTCTGCTTCCTGTCATTGCCTTCCAGCTCAGGGTGTTGGGTACTCAGAGAACAACTGGTCTTACCATTGGAAACTGAAGCAAAGAAGGCATTAAATACTTTGGCCTGTTCCTCATCTTGAATAGGCCAAAGTCTGCCCTCCATCCAAAGATGTTCTGCTGACATCCCTCTCCTTACTTCTCTGGTAATTTAAAACTGTCATTTTGTGATTACTGTGCCCAAGATGGCCTCCAGGTATCACATCACCAAAGAGCTTGTCACTGTTCATGAACAACATGTCCAGAGGGATACCTTCCCTAGCTGGCTCCCTCACCCCCTGTACCAGGAAGTTACCTTCCATACACTCCAGTCACATCCTACACTGTTTCCTCTCTGCTGTGTTATATTTCCCGCAGACATCTGCTAAGCTGAAGTCCCCCATGAGAACAAGAGCAAGTGATTGTGAGTCTTCTCCCAGCTGCTTGTAGAATATTTCATCTACCCCTTCATCCTGGTTGAGTGGTCTGTAACATGACATCTGCCTGGCTGGTCTTCCCCTGATTCTTACCCATGAACACTCAACCCTGTTGTCACTAAGCTCCAGACAAACACTCCCTAACATACAGGGCTACTCCACCACCTTTTCTTCCTTTCCTATCTCTTCTGAGACATTTACAGCCATCCTTTACAGCACTCTAGCTGTGTAAGTCCTCTTGCCATCTTTCAAACTGTATCACGGTTTTCCTGCTTCAGAATGGCTTCCAGCTTCTGTTCCAGCTGCCTCTGCTGTGTACATCAGCGTAGATGTGCCACCTGTTTTGTGAGGGGAAGAAGTCTTGTGTGACTGTTCTCAAGCACTTCCGTGGTTTCTAATGCATCAATAACCCTTGTGTCTTTGCTGTTGTGTAGATCTCCATACCCTTCCTTCACTGACAGGGCAGACCAAAGGACTTGGTGTGCCACCCGCAGGCTTATCTCTAGCAAGCCTGGTTTTATCCCTTTCCCACTTCAAATCTAGTTTAAAGGTCTTTGCAGTCCCTGATACTCCTCAGCCTACTCGCCTGCTCCCGCAGCTTTGTCTCTAAGCAGAGGTGTTCCTGTACTGGCCTCAACTCACACAGGGATGCTCACTGCCACCAGCCGAGCAGGGCACACCCTGCAGGTGACACCTGGGTCCGCCAGAGCTCTGTCTGGGCGGCTGCTTCTGTTGTAGCAGCAGCACAGCTTAGGGAGGCTGTGCCTTTCTGCTGGGTGGATCCTGTTGCACTCTGGTCAAGCTGGCAGAGGTTCAGCAACCTTGCTGAACACCCTTTCACGGAAAGAGCCACCCCACACCCTGTTGGCCTGCCCTGGCCTCTGCTGCTCCCTGTGGGCTCCATTTATTCGTGCTAGGGGAGCTTGGCCACTGTTGCTCCTGGCCCTGTCCAGGTCCTGCCAGCCCTTGTGGCATGAGCTGCAGGCTCCTGGCTGGTCTCTAGAGGTGAAATTGAAAACAGGAACACAGGTATGTCTTTTATGTTTGGGTATGTTTTTTTTTTTCTTTTTGAGATGCTCTCAGTCATTGTAACCATGTTTTTTCTGGCTCTCTCTCTACATGTTAAATTTCTATTTCTTACGTCTTTACAAGCTCACAGAGTGCCTTAAAATAATTGCACTTTCAAAAGAGTGTTTGCATGTCTCAGTTTTGAGCATAATACCTTCCAACTGAGGTATTTACTGCTCTTCTGCATATAGGACAAAGAGGGTGAGAAATGTAATAAATAAATTATAACGTACCTCTGTCACTTCCTTCTTATTATTTCATCTTTCCTAAGGTCTTTTGTATATACTGAGAGGTGAGTCCTGGCCTTCCACACTCTTTTTGGTCTCCTCTAAGTCCTGCTGTGATTTTCCAATAGCCTTTGTTATTATTAAATTACTCATGGAAGTGTCATTGTACTAGACTTTTTTACAAACCCATAACAGGAAAATAGTCTCTGACCTCAAGTATATTTTGATATCATGTGGTTCTGCTAGTATATACCATACTCCCTAGGAGGTGATTCCATTGATTCATTGGAAAGCATTATGGTGTGCTGGCCACATCTTCCGTTCCTTTCCTTTTGAGCTGCGCTGTTGTCTGCTGAGGACTCCAAATATGAATATACTGTTACTTATGGAAACACACAGATGCTCTCTATTAAGGGCAGTGCATCTTTTAGCCTCTTGCAAAACACAACTTCCCTAAACAAAATGCTTTTTTGTTTTTCTGAATTTCAACTTCTATTGCAATGCATTGTTCTCAGGGGAGTGACTTGGTGGATCATTAAGAAGTGTCAAATAGCCAAAAAGGGACAGCTAGGGAAACAGGCTTTTTGCTGAAGAACTGATTTTCCCTTAGTGTTTGCCAAAATAACTAATCTAATTTATGGGAAAACAATTAAAGTAATAAGAAATTGCATAATTTTTTATTGAGTTTCATAATTAAAGTCATAAAAGTATGTCATCCTTTAGCTGATATAGCTTTGACTTTGCAGCTTTTGATTCCTGTATTTAAGGTTTTCTTTCTACAAACTGCATAATTAACAAGACTTAAATTGCCTAATTCTCACTGCTTCAGAAACTGGTAGCATGGTCAAAGTTCCTAATATACCTTGTTAATTAGATACCTGATACAGGGGCCTGATCTCCCTGAAAATTAAAAAGAAAAAAGAAAGCCTTTACAATCTGTGAGTGATTTAAGTCAGACTGAAAAATACTGCTTTTACACAATATCACATTACATTTACTGTCACATGTATTTGCACAGTCCTGTATTTGTACAATATACCATAGTCTTGCATCACTGCCAAACATGTGAGATCAAATATGGTAAATTACTGTTGTTGTTGAGGTCTGATATACCAGAAGAAAAACACAAGTCTGAAATTACCGAAAACTTCATGGGAAAGAGGAGAGGAGTTCCCAGAAATATACTAAAAAACGAATGCTTCTCCCTTTAGAAATGAGCTTGCCAGATCCTTCCAAAAGCAGATGAATGTTCTTGACCTGATGAGTGTTTATCAAGTGTCTGTATGTCTGCTTGGCAGCTCAGCTTGAACTGTTCTTGATCTGAGGACCTGAGACGATGGGCTTATGGAGTCACACTTCTAGTAAAGGTTCCCATTCTCCCAGTCCATCATCAGTAAAAAATGTGTAAAAAAGAGTGGTATCATTGTGGAGTATTCTATCAAGAAGATACAAAATACTTCAAGAATTAAATATATGAAGTACCTGTCCATGCACGCTAGAACAAATAATTTGTTTGGGATATTTGTAGTGAAATTTCTTCCAGTTAGATGTGAGGTTAGCTTCTTTCAAAATCTTTAAAAATGTCTTTTTGCAGAGAGAAATGGCAAAGAATTAAGTACTACCAAAAAGCAGACAGATGCTTCAAGCATTCATTTAATCACAAAAGAGAAAGTAAAGTTAGCTTGGAAATAATTGCAGTGACATCTGCTTGAGATACTTAATAGCAAATACTGTTTCCTGCTCACTAATACAATGTCAAGGGTAAAAATAATACATAAAATTTTGTCTCTTTTTTCACTAGCTTTATACTACTAGGTAATATAAGTCCTGGCTAACGTGAGTAAGAGTTTTAAGGTTACAAAAGCTACAGCTGGGAAATCTGAATCAACAGGTTAAAGCCCTAGGTTCATGAAACCCCCCACACACATTTGCAGTAAAGGAAAGTCTGTTTTACCATTGTTAAAGCATTTTTTTGGGGCAGGATTTTGTGGTTTTGTTCTTGTTAATACAGTGCCGCACACAACTGGTTTGTGATCACAGATTTGTGTCTGTCGGGTGCTACAGCAATCAAAGGAGAATAATAAACAGCATTTTAAGGTTCTGGTACTGTAAGTTGATTGTCCAAAGCCACACAGCAAAATGGTGCAGAGCCAGATTTAGAGCAGAAAGAGTTCCTATTACCCAGTCTCAATCTCAGGCCATTATTTTGCTTCTCTCTAGCAAATGACCTTGTCTGATATTCTTCAATACATCACACGGATCTTGCCAGGCCACTAACAGCACCTCTGCTCCTCTGAGTCACTACAGAGGCAGCTCCTTTCTTCTTGGTTTGGCTCGCACAAGGAAGCCCTTGGAAGTGCAGAAGTAAACCCTGGGAGTCAGGCAGATGTGTTACGTGATGGGCAGGCTAGCAGGCTTCAGGACTGGGAAGGACCCAGCATAGGATGCAGACTGAGCACCTGAAAAGGAGCTGGTAGCATGATTTTAACATTAATGATTTTTTTTTTTCTGAAAATGTTACAATTCACTGTTACGAATTGCATTGTTAACATGCAAAAAAAATCACCCATTCAGAAGATAAGTTTATTAGTTCAGGCCTTTGTGAGGGTCCAGGAGTGTGTCTTTGTGTTATCTGGACTGTGTCCTGAGACAGGCCTCTAGCTGTCTCCCCAGATTTCATGAGGAATCTCAGAGGTAGGACAGTATTTGGATGCACACCCACCCCTTGCAGTACATCCTTAACACAAATGCTTCATCTTGTGATTGTGTGGTCGTGGTATTCTGACTTTGCATTTAACTCGTTTGGTCTCTTATTCAGAGAAATACTTTCCTTAGCTTAGGAGAAACTACTGAATCCAGCCTGTATCCCACCTATCTGACATGATTGCTTCCAGTAAAATCAATGGAATTATTTGTGGAGGATATGATCCAGAGTTAAGAAATTCTTTAAAGCATGGGAGCAAGAATGTGTATCTTTGTATCATGGAATTTATCCATTTTCAGGCACAGACAAAGGGAGTATTAAGGATCATGAGAGAGTCCCATAGTGTACAAGGGGGTGAGGCGTAGGACAGAGTAGGGTGGAATAGGGTAGGAAAGGAAAGGAAATAATCTCAGTCAGGCAAATAGGATAATTGTCCAAGTAACTTCTTCAAATCTGTTTCAAGGGGCCTAACTGTGACCTAGTTGGGGCACTTGCTTTTAGGCTGGGGCTTTCTTGAAGTTACAGTTTAAGTAATTAAATTATTATAAAAACAACATTAGAGGTGGGCGCAGGCTGCAAATATGTTAAATTTTTCTGAAAAAACAAACTAATTAAAAATAATTTCCTCTCCTGTTTCTTTGCCAAGACCTATTTTCAGTACTCTGTGCTTCCCCTCAAGAAGCCAATGAAATCTCAGGCACCTAAAACAAATAGAGTCAGTATACTCAGGACTTGGCTGGTTAAAAACAAAAAGAGGAAAATATTTCTTATTTTAAAATATCTTTTTTAATTACCATTTTTATATTCGTGCACATTTTGCTGTTTATTTTGGCTGGTAAATACTTTATAAAACAACAGCTTAACCATTCACCTTTCATCTGCCGTTAAACTCGGATCCTGTGTAATCTTAGGTTTCTGTGCTGGCTATTTCCAGGACACAGAGCCATTCTCTGTAAAACTTGGATGAGAGGCACATCTAGGTTGAACAAGGAGAGTGAAAATCTTGCCCCTCCTTACCCAGGGCTATCAGGCACAGTGAACAGAATGACATTTTCTGCAGATCTCCTCTCGTGTGCCTGCCGCCACAGAGGCAGAGTTCATCCCAGCAGCACATGAAGGTGTAGGACTGGTGTCACCTACACATATGTTCAGTCTGCCTCTCCCAGAACCAAAACTGTCGGTGGTAGAGCCTCTTACTCTGCAGATTGGCTGCCAGAGAGATGATTGGTGCTGAGTTTGATTTGTTTGGATTTTTCTCATTTTTATTTACTTCAGTGTTTCATCTTGCTGTCTGCAGAATTGTTAAAAATGCAAGTAAAATTTCTATGTGAATTAAGTTTGAAGTGAGGATTTAAAATAAAAAAAAGAAGTGTAACAGTTTAATTTTTATTCCCAGTAGTTTGCAATGCTTTTCTAATATGCTGGGATTTCGTGTTCTTTTACAAAATCACTGTATTATCACTCAGATCTCTCAAACATGGTGATAGATTCCTCTATAAGGCATTTCCCATCCCACTCTTATGGGAGCTGCTGGGCAGCCGGCTGAAGAGTATTTGAGTCATTAGACTCTCACTGAAAACAAATAAATGTATTTTAGTGTTCTTGTATGTTCTCTGGACCAAATATGATATAAAAGTTACGTATGTCCATATGTGATCTCAGGTTGGGTTTATGTAAGAAAAGAGTTTAAAAAGATGCTGAATTCTTCAGTAGCGCATCATGACTGTGGAAACCTTGCCTTTGACTAAGAAAATGGCAGGCAAGTTTAGGTTGGTGGAAGTCATGGCAGAAGTAGGAATATTTTAAGATACAGGCAGGAGAATGATTTACCATGGCGAAGATCATATGTAGCCTTGGAGTTTGTCAGCCTCTTTGCATGAGTCTTGTCAGTGTGGGGGAAGTTCCCAGTTTCCCCCTTGGAAAGCAGGACAAGCTACCTCCCATGTTTTGCAAAGTTGTGAGTGATAGATGGGCCCCAGTTTACATCATGTCAACTTCTTTGTCCCATTTTATATTCTCTGTCACTGTTCAGTTTGGCTAAGGGCATTTAGCCTGACCATGTCTCCTTGCATGCGCGATAAATGATGCTCTCAAGAAGTGATGGGAATGTTGCTCAGATGCTTTTAATCATGCTGAGACACTTCTTATTATGCAACCTTTAAATGCCACAATGTCAGTGGTGGGTGAAGTTATTGCTGTCTGGTGCAATTGTGTAGTGCAAAAATTAAAACTGTAAATTGTTTTGGTTTCAACCCTATTTTATGTAAACTTTGCATCCTCCCCAAAAGAATGGGAGGACTGTGGACTGCAAAGAGAAACATGCAGGAGTTGGGAAATAAAGCAGAGTCTGCTCTTGCTGTTGTGCATCATCTCTTCAATTACATGAATTATGCAACGTTTTCTATTAGCTTCCCATCTTTCTGATGGCACAGGATGAATAGTGTTAGGGACTACTTCACACTTTGTGAAGTAGATGTCTGTGTCCAAAGACAACCAAGCCTTTTCTTTTGCAGGAAATGGGGGCAGCATTATGAATAAAGCAAGGAATTGCAGATGGGAAGATAAAGCTGTTCCCTTCCTTTTCTTTAGAGTCACTGCATAACAGTAGCCTGTAGCCAAATATTTGAGCTGAGATATTCAAGGGAATCTTCTAATAATGAATGCAGAATTTTGGAATCCTTTGTAAAAGGTGCAGAGCATGCATGACAATGATTTGAGATGTGCTTTGAACAACTTCTCAGCTGATTGGTAATGCAAAGTACCCTGGAAAAGTTAAGTTTCTGCTATTTCCAGATTAGTGTTCAAGATCAGCTGATGCTTCTGATAATTTTGATTTTCTGTTTCTCTCTGGTTTTACGCCCAGTTAAAAGGTAAGGACCATACCACGTCCATTTTGGAGGTACAGAAGCAATGTCACAGTACTGGTGTTAGACCAGACCACTGTAAACAGAAGCTAGATGAAAGTGTCCATATAAATGTTTATCGTCTCTCCTCAGAGCATAGCTTGGTCACTTCATACTCATTAAAAGATTGGTTTTAAATCCTTATTAGCTATCCATGCTGGTGACTTCACCTTCTAGCCCCTCAATCTCATTGACCTCCACACCTCTCCTTATCTCTGCCTTACTGTTTTGCTCCTCTGCTTTTTCTTTTCTCTACTTCTTGGGTCTGGTGGCAGCCAGAGAGAAACTGTGCCTTATGGAGGATGACCCTCTCAGTTCTGCCCTTGGGACCATGTATACTTCCCCCTTCACTACCATGTCCCACTTAAGCTGTGTGTGTTACCATGGAGAAACATCTGTGAGGATGGCAGATACCACATCTAACCAGTACAGAGGAAGGCTTTACCACATTCATGGAGAAATGAATCTAGCCGGCCTATGCAAGCAGCTTTTTTTCAAAGGCTTATAACTTAGCCAAATATGGGCAACTTTTAATAAAAACTTTTCCCCTGCCAGAATTTTAAGTCCTTTCTTCAAAACATGGAGGCACTGGACCTTTTTAATGAAACAGTTATTAAAAAAAAAAAAAACCAAAACAAAACTAGGAATAATAACATGTTTTTCTCTCAGTTGTTCTCAGAAAAGTTGTTCTGTTGTTCTCAGAAATGGCTGAACCAGTTCAGCCTGATTTATTTATTTTGGAAAGAATCAGCTGAGACAAACTTTCAGCATGGGAAATTTCAGCCCAACTGGTTAGCGTTTCTCAAAGTTTGGCAAAGTTTAATGCAAGCGGAAATATTCTTATACGGCGGAGTCAAAGACAAGCTGACATATCAGCAATGTTCCTTGCTTAGGATAGAAAAAGACTATGTAGATTAATTGCTTTTTCTTAATGTTTCAGATTCTTTGAGTATATATTGCTCTACAAAGATGAGGTGATGTTTCAGATTGAGCAAGTTACAAAGCTTTGCTCGAAGATTGCTCTGACAGAGCCATGGGATCCATATGATATTCCTGCCAATTCAACTTATGAAGATCAGTACTACATTGGGGGACCTGGAGATGAAGTTATGGTACAGGAATGGTCTGACAGAAAACCAGCCAGGAAATGTATGTGCATGCTTTTGTTTTATTTTAATAATAATGTCTCTGCTGCACAGGGAGAAATAAAATTATTGGTGTTTCACCCTGGCTTTCCATATTTCTATAAAGTTCTCTGGAAGAAGCAATGAAAATGCCCTGTGCATAGAATATCATTTTAGTAACAGTGGGGTTTTTTTTTGAAAATTTCATATCTCAGCAGGATTAAATATGTTCAGGTGACTTGATTGCATTGTATTTAGTATCATACAGAGTTTGGCATGGAACAGCATTATTTCGTGTCTGAACCTGGAAGCCTGCATCCAAAATTTATCTAGAGGACATTTGGTACTATAATTAGGGGCACACTCAAACTAGAATCTGTGTAACAGAAACAAAGCAGGTGTCAGTGTTTGCATGGTTCTTCAGCCACTGAAATCCTTATTATGTGCCTCAATTTTGTTGTCCTCTATACTGGTAAGAAATATCTGCTTGCAAGGCTTAGCTCTGCACTTGGCAGCTGAACATTTGCATCATAAAAGAAAGGAAGCTGAATTTTCCAGGGTATAGTATCTTAGATTTTGAATGCGTTGAAATTTATTAGCACTTTGGCTTCAGTTTCATCTATGGTTTATTGATGACCCAGATAACTATAAAATTAATTTTAAAACCTCAGTGAAATTTATGGGACTGTTCAGCTAATGCATTGCTTATGGGTATGGACATCTAATGTATAGGCTGGTTACAAACTTGAGCATTTAGCCAGAGGAAAATATTTCTTTCTTGAATAAAAGTAGAACAAATGAAGTAGAGAATGAAGGGTAAGATCATTAGACCTCTGTAAGTAGGTTGATATGTCCTCTGGTATTCTGCAAGAGGCAAATTATCACTCACTCCAATATTTTTTTTTTTTCAGATCTGATATTTTTTGGAATTTTTGTGGAACTTTATATCCAGATGCATTCAATTAATGATGTGTGATTTTTATCCTGTATTATTTTGTGTCTCCAGTGCTTTTCTGTATGATCATTCATAAACGTAATGTCTAAAAGTTACCTCTCTACTTATATACCTTTCAGCTAGTATTGGTTTGGGTTCTAAAAACTATATTTCTTTTACAACTATAAAAGTTTTAAGGGATATACAGGCTACTTTGGTAGCATCATATTTAACCATGATTTTTTGTTTTAAATTCTGAGAGAAGATCTGTTCAGTAAAAGGTTGCCTCTATTTTGTGTACGCAAAACCATATTAATTGAGGTTAGAATGTTTTTGATCAAAAGAGGTATATCCAAATATTGCTTAGCTTACCACCCTTTCTTTGGATACAGTGTATGTGTGTTTCGTGTCACCATTATTTATTTCTGGTAATGTGGTTGTGGTGCAGCCTATGACACAAAACTGAAAGTACTGAAAATAAATGTGTGATTGCTGCTGGGTGGGAAAAAATAAGTGTCCTTGGGACTAGAAAAATTTGTTACAGGCATTCCTCAAAGGAACTGATTTATGATCACAGTAGGTAATATTAACATCATGAGTTGCTACTGTCAGGAGATCTGAAATGCATAAAACGTCAGGATGGAGTATGATTGAAGGGGTAAAGAATGATCACAGAAGGTATCTGTGAGGTTGATGCCTGGAAAGGCAGACTTGGAAACAGAGACTAGGTGGAACAAAAGGATAGAAAGGTATTTATTGAAGGCATACAGCTTGGGCAGTGCAGGAATCCCACCAGGGCTGCACCCAAGTCAAATACACAAATGATCACAAAAATGGATGCCCGGTCACGAGGTCTCACACTTTTATAGTTTTTAGTCTGTTACCATATTGGACTTAATTGTCAAATTATAACTTCAGGTTATGAAGCTCCATCCTCCTTGTTTTCTCTCTTTCTTCACTGTTGTTTACACTCTTGGGCCTAAAATTTGTCCTTGGTCCCAGGCTAGAAAGGAATTGTTTTGTCTACCTACTCTGTGAAGAGAACTTACTAACTCTTACTATGAAGCCCAGAACTACACACTAAAATAGCGCAGAATCCGAAAAATATAAAAGCTAAAACTTAAGGCATCAAGGTTAATAAAAGAGAGATAAAAGCAAAGGGTAGTCAAAGGAAACCACTTCAATGGTATTACTGCCACTGCCTAAATACCATAGTGGAGAAGGTAGAGGTGATGGCAGGGAACAAATGGGAAAGAGAGTGAGGGAACACCTCTGAGGTTAGCACACTGTGGAATTAAACTGAAGTTAGAAAAGGGACAGACTTGCTACATCTCGTGCTTGGAGGAGGATCAGCATTGAGTGTAGTCTTGAGCTAATGAACTGCTAGAAGTGTTTGAAAAGGATAGGAATTTTTAAAAAAATGATAATGAGGATCTGAATAGACAATGTTAAACATAAGCAATGAGTTAAAAGAGACTGACTTCTTCATGACCCATTCATGTTGTCACCTAAAGTAATCACATTTCTGGTTGGTTGCAGCGGAGTCCTGGGTCGGCGTTTACACCGTCAAAGACTGTTACCCAGTGCAGGAGACCTACAGCAAGAACTACAGCGTGACAACTTCCACTCGCTTCTTTGACATCCATCCCGGCATCGCTGACCCCTCCGTGTTCACCCCACCCAGCACCTGCCAGACCGCCCAGCCCACCAGGATGAAGGATCAATGCTGATTATGGACACTGGCTGCCCTGGGCAAACACATACTAGCCAAGAGGATGGTTATTAGTAGTCAGTTGTTGACACCTAAGCTGATTTTTCAAGCTAATTGTTGCTCTTTTTGCAATTTGTAAGTTTTCACTTGAGAGAGAACGTAAGCATATAACTGAGTAAAATACATAAAACAAAAGATATCTTTTGATCACATTAATCTGCTCACTGATGCACTTACAGTATTATATAGTTACGATTAAGATAATATTTCTAGATACTATTTATTTAAGGTTGATTTTCCTTTTGCAAAGGTTTCATTATTTATTTTTTCAAGAAGACAAAGCATAAGCAGACAGCAGCAATAGTACTGTCTAGAAGAAAAAGCTAAATTTTGTTGTCATTGTTGTTGTTACTTTTAGAGACTTGAAGGGAAAGATGACCTGCATAAAACCTCATCCCTAAGTGAAAAATATAATTTTCAACTATATACATCAAAATTGTGTAAGTTTGTTCTTTTGGTTTTATTTTACTTTGTATTCTATTTTGGTTGGATTTTTTTTTTCTTTCTGCTCTTCAGGAAGCTGGTAGTCAATTTTTGAGCTAAGTTTTGTTCTTTCTGAAAAGAAACTGGCATAGCTTTATTCGTGGAATGCTTGCTAACATGCAGAAAATACTTCTCTGTTTCTTGGGAGAATGGTGTGAAAGGAAGGGAAGGAGGGAGAGGTATACCTTCAAAAAGAAGTAAGCCGAAGTTTTTATGCATCTCCCTTTTGGAAAAGGCTTCCAGTAGGTTGTGATGAGACAATTTTCAGTCATATTTTACTTCAGCACTCACTTTTCAAGGCAATACTAGTTTTAACCTATGCAAAGGGATTAAACAGTACTGCACTCTAAACGGCTTTAATGTTTTGTAACTGCTTTCAACAGTCTTTACTCAGGCTGTGGAAACACCTTTATAATTCTAGGGAGGTTTGAAAAAAGAAGCCTTTACTAACTATGTTCTTTGGACATAGTTAGTAGAGGCTGAATCAGCATTCACACAGTGCCTAGTGGTCGAGATGGAGAGAAAGACAGAGCCTGTGACCTGTGTAGAGAGGCAGGAGGGAGGAATGGGAGGCACAGGTTTTAGATGTCCTCTGTGCAGTGTGGCAGTGAGGCACTGCAGTCTAAGCAGACATGACAATCTTTCTTTTGCACCCACTCCATTGATACCTGTTTTGTTTGTTGTATCATCAGCATCTCAGTCTTATTATCTCCACATAACCAAAAAAGCGCAGGGAGTGAACGTATTTTGCTTAGAAAATTCAAACCAAACTTTCATGCACCTTTGAGACTCTCAGAAATGTGATGGGTTTTGCACTTTTACCAAATGAGATTACCTGGTTTATTCTGTGAGGTTTGCATTTTATTTATTACTTGCAAATAAATTTAAAGATGGATTCTTGTCCTCTTACACATGTTGGGTAGTTGTTTGCTCCAGAAGTCATCTGGCTGTAAATGGATGTAAACGCTGGGAAGTTTGGTGTCTCCAGAGGAGAGGTGCTGGGCGGGCTTTTAGTGCTTCATATGCTCATAGCTTTTTGTACGTAAGCAAGTGGGGCAGTGGTTGTTTTTCTTTCACAGTTGTGGTCAGAATGGCATTTTACTTTACCCCATGCCTAATGAAAGCACATATACATACTGGTTAAAATTTAGCTAGTTCATTAAAAATTTCTCTTGGAGAGGGCCATTTCAGTGAAACACGCTAGTGGAAAGAAGGATTGGGTTTCCTTGAATTTAGAGTGCATTTATTCTGTACTCGCCTTCTGTATTTTTTGTGTCACACTCTAAATGCTAACTGCATATTGTTCTCATTAGGACAATGATTAACATGAATTTCTTAATATGTGTCTTGTTAGAATCTGGAAAATATAATAAATCTGGCTAGCAAGCATGAAGCTGTGGTACTGAATCGTTCGGGATGGCTTTGTTGCGGTCGAGCAGATAGCTGGGTAATCAGGGTGTCTGTATTATGTTTTGCTGACAGTGATATAGTTTATAGGAATAGCATTAAATGTTCCTTTAAATATGAATTTGCAAATTTGCAGAAGTCTGGTACACAAAAGTGCTTTAAAAATTTTTCCCTGACTTGCGGGGCAATTTTATATGGCTAAATATGTTCCTCTAAAACAATGCTGCTGTCCTCATATTTATGCTCTACAAATCCAATGCAGAGAGTTGTCAAAGAGATATCAAGCTGCAAAATTTAGGATTACGTATTTTGAATTAGCCACAAACCAGATATGAAGCACAATATGCGTATGCCTGGTTTGTTATCTTTGTTATGATGTGCTTTGGTTTGTTGTCGTGTACTGCAAGAGACATTTTGTCTTCAGGCAGCTACACCAGTACTCAATGAGAAGGAGCATAAAAAGAATATAAGGTAGCTGTATAGTATGCTGCCACAGTTGAATAAAAATGAGGGCTTCATAAGTCTGATAGTCTGGGAAACTTGTTTATCAGAGTAACTTTGTGAAAAATTAATAATAAATTGGCACGTACATGAGTTATACTGTATTCTGTGGGGTTACAGCAACAGAACCTGGTAGCTGGATAGTCTGTGAGGCAAAGCTGATTTTATGAGGTTTCCAGTGTTTCCTGGTTTCAGCTGGGCCAGAAATAGTGCAAACATAGATGTGCCTGCCATATTTTTGCATTACTACTTGGAGTCTTAGGTGAAAGCAGGATGTGTAGAAACACAACATTGTTTAATTTAAAGTTAACCAAACATTCCTAAACCTCAAAGAAAGGTTTCATTTGAGTTTGGGGAGGAGATCTGGGCATTTGGTTCAGTTCCTATTTTAACAGTTTGCTTAACTCTAGTATTAGGGACAGATTTTCCTGCCTCAAGCCATGCTGCACACTGTGGAAGTAGTGCCATTTACCAGGGAGTGCCAGCTTTCATGAAGAACATAGGAAGAAATACAATAATCCATTGTCAAAGTCAATTTGAGTCAAGAAGTCTCTAAACAGTATAATATTCTTATTTTGGGACATAACAAAACCAGTGTATTTCTCACCTTGAAGTGCATTTCATCTTAGTGCTTACACTTACTCCTTGCAAACTTGCGTTTCTTTTCCCATCATCCTTTACTTCCTAACGTCAGTGAAGTCCACTTCCAAGCAGTGTTTGCAGCCCTCACTTGCATTCATGTCAGTGGGAGCTGGGCATCCAAATACCTGATGGCTCTGAGCTGGACTTGACCTCTTTATTTTGCCAGCAGTTCTATCTCAAGGGCAAGGGCAGTGCCAGCCATATGTGAGCAACGTACACTGAACTGCATGTGGGTGTCCAATAGAGAGACCAGTGTTGGCTCATGTGTAATTGCTACTGTCCCAAAATACTAGTCCCAAAATACCAGTTGAGGAGAGGTCTTGGCATGTCTGTTGTACCAAATCCTGCATCTTCTGCATCCTCGGCCACAGACTGATGCTGGAGGCAAACTGCAGGATGTTTGCACATGACAGGCACATCACGAGATCATCAGTAGCTTACTCCCTAACCATAAGGAATAAAGACTTCAGAAGGGCACCCACACAAACAGACAAGAGATCCCTGACTGTAAAGATCTGGAGGTCACAGTCTTTCTAGGAGGCTGCATGTATGGCATGGACTCAGACCCTTACACATTTAACCTTCACATCTGCACTTAGGCATAGGAACAAATGGAGCAAGCTTAGAAAACATTTTAAACAATCCTGAGCACTTACTGTTTATAAGATGAGAGGAAAAAAACTTGTGATCCAATCAGTAGTCCTGGAAAACTGTCAGAAATGTAGGACAAAATGCTGCTCTGAAGATGTTAGCATACATTTCCAAACCCTACTTTGAGTGCCTACTGATTCAGCATGCTCTGGGGAAGAGATCCGTGTGGTTTGGTATGGCTACTTCGGCATAGAGCCTGAAACTGCATCGTGAGTGAAGTCATGCACATAGCTGCAGTATGATATTTTGTTTGAAACAGAGACAAATAGCCCAGCACTGAGCATTTTGCAGGTGTGAGTGCGTGACTGATGACCTGCGTGTTTATCTACAACAATATGTGTGCCTTTAAAAGAGTGCTGCCTGCTGCCTTTGAAGGCTGAAGAATTCATCTTCTCACCACTACATCCATAGGAATCTACTTCAGACTCCTTTCTTTCCCACCCTGCAGGGTGGCAACAATAATTCTGCTTTCCACCTGCTCTTGCCTTCCTGATTGTGGTAACCCTGGGCGAACAACACTGCCTCTGCTAGTGGGGCCCTCAGAGGCCTGGAGGCATTGGGGCAGTGGCACCAATGTCATGGAGGGTTCCCAGCCCCTGCCTTACAACGTGGAATAAAATTACGTGTGCATGTTACACGTCTGGGCTTACTCTTTGTGCCGGGGATGTTGCTATGCCCTCAGCACTCGGCCGTCACCATTAATTGGGCTCGGCTCAGGCTGCCATGACGCCAGGCAAAGGGGCTCCTGGGTGAAGGGGAAGGAGAAGAAATGAAAGGAAAACCTGCTGGGCTCACCCTGCTCCCCGCCAAGGTTTTTCCCATGCTTGCTCAGGGCTCATAAACAGCTTTGACGTTCCTGAAACAGCAGCAGCTGAGTTGCCAGCTCTACGTCACAGCCCATGTCATGCTGAAGGAAAGGGTTGGGTTTCACCCTCTGCACTAAAATTATCCTTCAGGCCAGGCCAGTGACACAGTTTTGTTTTCCATGGAGAATGCATGCCCGCTCCCATCGCCTCTGCTGCTGCCATCCCAACATGTCTGGCAGGGGTTTGTACTCATGCCCCCTGGCCCAGTCCAGCAGTCTGTGACAGCCCCTGTGTGGCCAGACAGTGCCCTTCAGCCTGTCCCCACTGTCCCATCTTCATTCTTCAGGTCTCTCAGGGACCTCGCTGTACCCACACATAGGGCAGCCAGGTCTTCTGCACTTTCCTATAGGGCTTTTTAAAAAAGTGAGAAAAGCCCTTCCTATCTTTTCATTGCCGTGCCATTTTGAAATTAATTTTTAATGTGGTTTCTTCTTTTTGTATGAGAGCTGCTTCTGTTAATTTGATAGGGCGATTTTTCATATGTTGGGTTTGGGGTTTTTTTACCATAGACTTAGTGTCATGTAGTAACCCTTGTTTATTGCTGCAACATCTCATAACCAGTGGCTTGGATAAAGAAGGATATTCTTGATGTTGACAGCAGTTTGCACTGGCAAGAGCGCCGGAGGTGGAAATGCTGAAAGCAATGACAAGTGACAGCAGGGATACCCTTACTGGTGGCCCAAGTGACTACCAACTATGGTGACAGTGTTAAAACTCTAGGTTCTGCAGTTCTGTAGACACTTAACCCCAGGAAATGCACTGCATCTCTCCAAGTGCTGGGCATCCCACATTGTTTTTACTTTATTAAAGATCCTCTACTAAATCCTATATGCATGACCATAATTCATTGTTGGGAAGTTGCTTCATAGAGAGACAGAAAACAAGATGTTTTCTCCCAGCATTCTTTTACAGAAATTATGTAAAAATTATTTTCAGAAATTGTTGACTTTTGAATTAAAGAAATAGTATGTAGAAAGCTCCGAAGATTTGTCATGGAACAAACACTGTATCTATAATGCAATATATAGCTATTATATAAAGTTTTTCAGCCTTAAAACTTCTACTTTAAAATAAATAACATAGCTTGTCAGAAGGACTAAACTCTGAATAATCCCTCTCAAATGGCATTCAGCTTTGAAAGGCTTTGTTGTAGGCTTGAAGAGGAACTCTTGCCTAAAGCTGACAACTTTTGCAACTGTACCAATACAGCTAATTAAAGACGTTGCCTCTTCCTGCAGACCCAGTCCTGTCAAAGGAATCGGGTTTCTTTACTTATGTGTTGGCTTGGTACTCTGCAGATTTCCAAAGAAATGTGATGTTTTATGCTGGCAAGGGATCTGTCCTGGCTCTTTTTTTATGTCAAACGCACTTGCTTGAGCACAGAGGAGGCTATGAGCAGCAGGCAGTGTCCCTTACCTTGGGAGAAAGCATACCCAAACTGAAGACATTTTTCCCTTTTCACAGCCTGCTGGGATATCCTAGATTGGAAATCTCATTCAGGAATCTGTAAAGTTCATATTTCATGTAGGTGAGAAGGGAAGAAAAACAACAATAATACAGCAAGGTGGAAAGAGAAATGAGATGAGGCAAAATTAAAATATGCCATCAGAGTGGTAGCTGAAAAAAACAGTCAACCACATGCCAAAGAAAAGAAGCGAGGCGAGGGAGGAAGAAAGGAAGACAATGGAGAACTATGTTTTCCTGCCCCTTCTCAGCCTGTTTTATGAATTTATAGGAAGGACATTAATTATGGGGACCCAAATTCAAATTCAAAGGTTCCTAAATATCAGCATTTCTTTTTGGGCAATACAAATCCCTGAAAGACCTGCCCAGTCTGACAGAGCACTCATGGGGTTTGCTCACACAGATGCTGTTCACTCAGTGCTTGATGGCCCTGCAGGGACCAGTGCTTGGTTTTTGGGTTCCCTGCAGAAGGAAAGAGGCCTTGGATGGATTTGACCTTTCATGATTGCTTCAGGGAAGTACCAAACATCTGCACCTCCCACTGAAGTGAATAGATTAGGCGTGAAATAATCTCTAGCTGGTGGAAAGAAACAGTTGGCACTTATGACCCTGTTCTTTCAATTCCAAGAAAAGTTTTCTTTACAGAGCTGCTGAATTTGGACATTGAAAGCACTCAACTCTCTTCCATTTAATTTCCACCTTGTGTTGGCTCACACTGCCAAAATGATATTGCCTTTAGGATTATTTGTTCCAACAGTCTCACTCTTACAGGTGTGGATGAAAAGGACTGATGGTCCCCATTGGAAACATTAGGAGTAATAAACACAGGGTGAAGTCCAGAATGAAGCAAGGCAGGACGAGTTCCCATACACCTGCTGCCTCTCCCGTCACTGAGCCACCCAAGCTGGACTCATGAAACAGGCAATCACAAAAGCTAAGCCTCAGGAAGCAAAGCGTTACTGTGCTTCAAAGACTGGGACTCAATGTTGCCTATATTAGGGCAGCTCTAGCATGATGTCAGATGTGTTGCTCACTAACAAAATCTCTCCCTCTAGAGTATCTTTTTAAACAGCAGAAGGAAGTGTTGGATATTGCCTCGATGGTGAAA
This sequence comes from Phainopepla nitens, assembly GCA_013400175.1. NCBI lineage: Eukaryota > Metazoa > Chordata > Aves > Passeriformes > Bombycillidae > Phainopepla > Phainopepla nitens. The sequence continues at coordinate 103,579 of VXBQ01004624.1, read as the reverse complement.
CGTCCCTACCAGCCAAAAACACCAGGCAAGGGTGGCCAAGCACAATACATCATTAAAACTTCCTCCTTTATTTCTACAGCAGCTGCCTGAAACATGGCTGCCAAAGGGCTGGAGAGGAGGGAGACATGTGGTGTGTGTTTGGTCAGGTGCCTTGAGCACTACAGTGAACTTTGGGCCACCTGAACCCGAGGGTGTGAGCAGAATCGCTGCACTCCAGTGCTGTAAACTTGCTTTGTACTGAAAACCCTCACGCTGAAGTGCCTGCTATGTAACAGCAGCCACAGGAAAACATTTGGGATGAGACATAAACCTCAGATCAGGCCATCAATGGCCATAGTTTAAAAGTAAAGTAAAAGAAAAAAGGCAAGTCTCACTTGCACTTCCAAAAAAAATTCCACCTACATCGGGCAAAAGATGTGACTATTTTTTTATTTTGATGTGGCACTCAGTGCCAGTTATATAGGAAGTTGTTACTTCCAGCCTGGATTATTGCTAGATACAGCACAGTATGGGAATGCAATTAGTACAGCCAGAGCTAATTGTGTCAGAATGTGCTAGTTCAGCATCCATTTGAGTGTGACCACTTTCACAAGGCTCCCTGAGACAGCTCCAGGCTGAGGGATAATAGGGTTTAGACATCTTCGAGGAGGTGTTGACCAGTCTGTGGGACAACAAAACAGGTCCTAGACACATACCTAGAGAATAGTCTGTACTGGTACTGAGAACAGGAAGGAATACTCCTGTGGGACAGATTGGCACAGTTCTCCATGCTTTTTTGGCCTTCCTCTGCAGCATCAAGCATGACCACTGGTCAGGGCTTCTAGGGTCACTTTTTCTAGGGTCGCTTTTGCCAGATTGCTGCCTGCTGCTCATGCCCCACGAAGGTGACCCTCATGCCCCACATCTGGGGAAATGCAACTTTCTAGGCTCCAAGGGTGGCCCCCAGGGGTTGCTTCTTGTCCTATGTGTCACTGAGCAAAGCCCCTTGCCAGAGCTTCTCTGGACCTTTCCAACTCCTCCTGCCTGCTGCACTTTTGCTTCCAAGGCACCACACGTGCCCTGGCTCTCTCTGGCCCATTGTAAACCTGGAGTGAGAGTGAGCTCTGCTCTTCCCTTGGCTCTGTTTCTCCAGGGGTTCTTGCTTGTGCAAAACAGCCTGTGATTGGAAGGGCTCCAGGCTTGCAGCCCCGTGAGGAGCTGCCACTTTCCAGCACTCCACGTGGGCAATACAAGCACCAGGCAGGCACAGGAGGGCTGTTCATGCATCACTGCTCAAGAACACAGAAGAGAAAGTTTTGGAAGGCAAAAAGTGTGGTTCGTGTATTACCAAGGTGTGTCAAAATTTGGAAAGTACTAAGCATTATTCCTTTTCTGTGTGACTGTAACCAATGCTTATTCTCAGGAAACAGGGACTGCTTGACCTGTATTCATAAACCCCTATTGTTTCAACTTTTACATCCAAAGTAATACATGACTTTGGTTATTGTTCTTCCTCCTCAGAGGCTAAAAATCAAAATAATTTAAAAACAGAGAAAAAAATTAAAAATAAAGTAGGAATGTTTGGGGGTTGGATTTTTTGAATGCCAAAATACAAATTCATACATTAAAAATGCAGTACCAAACAGAGAAAATCAAATTCTTAAAACTTTTGAGGTTTTTTTCCTAGAGACTTCTTTGTGCATCAGTCAGTTATCAACTTTCCTGTTTCTGGTAAAGGTTCATACTTTTTAGATAATTTTCAGGGTAATTTTCAACAACAGTTACATATTTTCAGGATTGTTGTGTTATCTGTGGGTTGACCTAGTGTCTGCCTCTGATTTGAAGGAGACTGGGTTCACCTGGCACCACTTCTTTTGGCTCCAGGCAGTTCCACTGTTTGGGTTATTCTATATGGCAGGCTCCGGGAAGTATGTGTGGTCAAAAGAAATATGTCCTATGAAGGAATGGTGTTTACAGACCACCACATTCACTCTCTCCAGAGAGAGCCTGAGTGAAGGACACTCGTCAGGAAGATGAACAGCCCGTAATTCAGAATATTCTAAGAAACTCTATGGGCAAACTTGCCTGGAGATGTGGAGTTCATAGCAACTGTATTGGATACAAACTGTGCCATTAACTTCTTGCCACAAGAGACACGTGAGTGAGACAAAAATCTGTTTTCCCCATGCAGTTCCACTAGCAAATGGCTCTCCACTAGTTGTAGGGGATTTGCAAAATTCTGGCTCTGACTTTGCCAGCCTTCAAGTGATGTTCTTTTACAGCTAAACTGAGGATTGCATTAACCTGCTCCTGGCTACACCTGCACATTGTGATAATGCTTGTGAACATCTGCCCTGAAAGAAAGTCAGAAACATAAATTAAAATCCTGTTTCCTGTTTCCTTTCAGTTTGCAGCAGTTTCTTAGCCATTCCCATGCATGCTGGCATTGGGTACTCTCTGCACTTCCCCTTCTCATGAAGGTGCAGAGAGCAGTGAGGTTGCCTCAGCCTCCCTCTCTCCAAACTAGATTAAGCCCTTGTCCTCAGAGGACTTGGCTTCCAGCTCCTTCACCATTTTGTTGTCCTCCTCTGGACACACTCAAGAACCTTCACATCCTTGTTAAATTTTGGGACACACAATACTCAAGATGACCCTGCACCAGTGCTAAATACAGCAGGACAATCAGCCCTTTTGACCTGCTGGTTGTGGTGTTTCTGATGCATCCTGAGATGGGTTTGCCGACTTGTATTGAGCCTGCTGTCAGCCTGCAGCCCCAGACCCCTTCCTGTGGGGCTGTTCTCCAGCTATGCCACTCCCAATTCATACTTGTGGAAAGTATTTCTCCATCCCAGCGTTTGTTCTTATTCGGTTTCATGCCATTGATGATTGCTCAGTGCTCCAGTCTATCCAGATCTCTCTGCAAGGCCTCTTGCCCCAGTTTAGCATCATCATCAAGCTTCCAACTCCTGTCTCCAGATCATTGATAAATATATTGAACAAAACTGTCCCTAGGACTGAGCCCTAAGGAACAATGTTGGTGACTAGTCTCCAGCCAGATTACCTACAACCTTCTGAGCCCTACTCTTCACTCAGTTCTTCACCCACTGAACCATGTACCTGCTCAGTTCACAGTCAGATGGTTTGTCTAGAAGAATGTTGTGAGGGACAGAATCAAAAGCCTTAAGAAAATGAAATTCAGAAAAACTTCCTCCACTGCCTCCCCTTTGTCCAATAGGTGGGTTACCTTATTCTAGAAGAATATTAAATAAGTTGTACAGGACTTTCCCTTTGTGAACCCATGTTATCTGTGCCTGATGATTGTTTTGTTCTCTAAAGGCCTCTCAGTGGCACCCAATATTATGTTCTTTGTAGTTTCTCCAGTCACTGAGGCTGGGCTAACAGGTCTGTAGATTCCCAAGGTTTCCCTCATGCCCTCGTAAACTGGAATAACACCTTCCAATCAGCAGGAACCTCTACTGCATAAAACCACTAGGTTCCATCACCATACTTGCTGAAGTAATTGGAGCATTATTGCTCAACTGCACTACAAAAAGGGTGCTGGAGAATGCCTACAAATTCTTGTTCATTGGTTGTAATGGCACAATCCTTGTAATACAGCCTTCTGTGAACTTCTGGACAGCTGCATCATCCAATCTTTTAGTAAGCTGAAAGCCTAAACTTTCTGTGAGTTTGTGCAAGTATGGAGTTAAGGACAGCGGGAGATATACTCAGAAAGTCCACTTTTGTTTTGCTGACAATGAAAGACTAGTCTCACCCTTTGCACAGCATCAGATAACATAAATAAAATATTCCACTTCAGATCAGTCTTTCAGCCACACTTTTCTGGCAAGAATGACAGGAAAGCAGACATCCCAGTAAACTGTTCAAGATTGATATTGCAGTGCTGAGTGGCAGGGGCATCAATGTCCCTGTAATCTGCAGCTGGGCAAGAAGGAGCATCATGACAGAGTCTATCAAATATCTTTATTTCCAGGTCCAGTATGACAATGATCTGAGCTCCTTATTTGTTCATTGTTCATTGCATTTTTTAAATAACTCTTGTGAAATTTCTTAATGGAAGACTGGAAAACTCTAAGAAGGAAAATTAGTGTCTGTAATTTATGCAGTTCTCAGAAGAGCACAGGCCAGTTCACTCTATAGCTCCTAGTATTTTATTTCAAGCTATCTGCAGTAGCTGCAGAGCTCAGCTGCCACTCATTGAAGTTTAAGCATATACTTTTCTGCCAAAAGTCCTTCCTCCTTTATCTGCCCTATGGCTGGCCTCTGCTCCAAGCTCTCTCACATCACTTCATTTTTCCAGTTACTCCATCCTGATGCTTCCATTTTATGAACTTACTGCCATATTATAAATATTTCCTCTTTGGTACTAAAAGGCTTGATCCCTTTTCAGACAGCAATTGAGAACACCTCACCGCTCACTCTTAATGGCATATTATATTCAGTTGTGTCATGCATATATGCACAACAGAAGGATAACGCACATGATTGCCAAGTCATAAAAACACTGATTTACTATTGCTGTGCTTATTTACTCTTCATTTTACATGCAATGGTTATAACACCATGCTTGGAAGTTTCCATCACTTCTATAATCATTATATTAAGCTTTTTCAGCTTTATTCATCTTCTCCTCTTTCTATACCTCAAACCCTTTGTTTCAGTCTAACATTAAAAAGGGTTGACGTCTGCTCATGAAACTCATTTCTATTTTGAAGTTCCTTTGTGGCAAATCCTGACAAGGTTATCAGAGAGTGTAATGCTCTGTACCACTGTATAAACCCTTAAAATACTTTTATTACAAAAAGCTTTTCGTTTGAACTCCTGCTACCCTGGTAGGGGACTTCCCAAGTTAAACATGGCCTCTCCCAGAAAGAAGTTTTTCCAGATAGTGTGAGCTCATTTTTGTTCTGCGTTTAGCTTTAGTGTTGTTTCCACAGGATCTAAAGATGGACTGAGGTTAAAAAGCAAGTGGAAGGCTATATCACCAGGGAGATGGAAAAGAGTGTTTTCATGAGATCTATAAAACTACTGATATATTCTAAAATTACAGATAGATGCCTTGGCCAGATTTGATGCTAGCAGTCAAGAAACTAAGCACTAATTTTACATTTTTAAACTGTCTTAGAATGGGTTTACATTTCAGTTGGAATCTGGGTGAGTCACAGCAATCAGGAGGCACAAAAGACCTTGCGCCAGATCTTTGTGCGGTGCAAAACAGTGTCTGTCCACAGCAGCCAGCGGAGCTACTCTGGCTGGCACCGAGCAAGTCACTGACTCTTGCATACTACTTTCTGTCTGTGAAATTCGGGAAAGCAACCCTTCTGGAGCTGGGCAGCTCCAAGAGCTGTATCAGAGAGCTCCATGGCTCAGCCTGGCTCAGTCTTGTCTCCATTTCCACTGACCTCAGCAGCGGAGTGATGGTCAACTGCCTCTGACACAAAATGTGAATCCCGTCAATTTTGCTGTGTGCCTATGCAAGTACCCCAGGAGACATGTGACACAATGTGGGGGAAGTGACCTCACAGGTCTGAGCGCTGACATTGGCTCCTCTCTGGCATGATGAAGGCAGGATATTCTCACGTAAGCGACCAACGAGCACGCCCTTGAATTTACTGTCATTTCCTTGTCACCCTGCAAGGCGCAGCAGACGCCAGCACTGTCTGCAGTTGCATAAACACACACCGTCAAAGACCTGGAAGCCACACGCTGGCACAGCACACAGGCAGCGCTCCTGTTCTTGTAATTAATGAACTCCTGGCAGAAGGCTGCTGGGATCTCAGCAGCCCCCAAAGAGCACATGCCAGACTGCTCAGGGGTGGCACTCACTGAGATTAAAGACTTGGCTCCGGTGAAAAAGAAAGCGGAAGCAAACAGCAGCCTTCTGCCAGTAAGTGTATTTCATAAGGCCGAGGTTCAGTGTTGGTGCTCAGCAGAAATTGGATTTTCTTTACTTATTCTCAGCTCAGTGCTTGTCACCATCACTCACAGGCTCTGCGATGTTGCCTGGGTGTCCTGGTTGGTGCACAGGGCCTGTGGGTCAAGCCTCAGTGCACCTGAAGCACCACAAAAGGTTGTCCTGACACAATGAACAGAAAAGGTTTGGACTCCCAAGCTGTAATGCGCATACAGGCATGTGGGCAACTCCAAGAAGTCCCTGTTGCTTGAGGTTTCCATACAACGTAGATTGTGGCATCCTCTGCCAATAATCAGGATAACCAGTTCCATTTGGATGAAGTTCCTTGGGAGGACTCAAATTTAGGCCACACAGAGTTTTGCAAGAATTCCAAGAGGAGATGTGAACACAACTGGGCAAAACTTAGATAATCTACTAAAAAATCCAGAGTGTAATGCTATGCTAACTTCAGGACATTATGACACCAAGTTCCTCATCTATTCAAGGTAAATTAACTCAAAACAAGACCTTAACCCTCATTGGAGGGCTGCAAATGGGCATTTTCAAAGTCATGCCCAGAGGTTAACCTCAGGCCATCAAGGTAACTTCTTATCAAGCTTTATCTTCCCAGGCAACAACTGTCCATTTTTTTGCCATTGTGGCTCCCAACCTCCAGCATCTCAGTCTGAAGTGGACGTCTGAAATGCTCAGCACCAGACTGCATGAGGTGAGCAGGAAAATGTCCCACTGTGATGCCTTGCCTTTGTGAAAGCTGCTGGAACACAGACAAAGTACAGTGGATGTCGTGGAATGTTTTGTTCAAATGAGAATTTCTCTGGCATAAACCCAGTGAGTCTTGCTCCTAACCCTTACTTCTTCAGAGCCAGCATAGCTTTGGCCTGCTTTATGCTCCAGTTTCTAAGTTCTGATTGATATTCATTACTCTCAATAATCTTCAATTTTCCAGCACTGGAGACTCCTTACTACTCATTTCAAAGTCACAGTAATCATTAAGAAACCAAATCGATGGCTTGAATGGACTTATAGTGTTAGAGGTTACGGTTAACCGCTTATTTTCTGACCTTCTTTTCTTATATTTTGAATTTAGGAAGAAACTCTGGACAGGAGTGAATCCTATTTTGATGTGAGAAATGGACATATGAAAGAGGGCAAAGCAGCACTAGGTAATGAACATATATAACCAATAAAAAATGTTTTTTTATTTAATTTTGAAAGTAACCCACACATTGAGAAATAACCTATAGCCCAATAACACTTTGTTCTGTCTTTTGGAGATAACACACGCAAGCAAAGAGGTATTTAGGTCAAAGACTTAGTGATTCATTTCGTATCTCTTTAATGAAAATAAACAAAACATTTCAGTTTATCAGGAATTTTTAAGCTCTGTATCTGTAAAACAAAAAACACCCTGAAATCATAGATTCAGGTTTCTGAATTGGTGGTGGTGGTGTTGCAAGTATTATTGCCTTTACTGCAAATTTTAACAAAAGTTGCTATGAATTTTCCTTTAGATAGAAATATCATTAAGTGATTAAATTCCTAGATTTTTTTAATCCTCCTTTATCACATAACTGTTTTTTTGGGGTATTATTATTGTTATCAAGTGATCTGAAATTCAGACCTGTAAGTCTGTAGCCATGCTTTTCATTTACTTAAATATGGATAGAATACTCCTATGGCTGATGATAAAATGGAACTTCTATTACTTTGATGAGAAAACAAATGTTTTCTTGTCTACCAAAATCTGAGGAAGCAAATAACATGTATTTGCTAATCTCTGCAGTGTAATGTCTTTAAGTGAGAGGGGGAATATACTTCTGTTTGTTCAAACCACTTTATTAAATTTATTTATTTATAAACCAATTTATTAAATTAAACCTTGTCAGTGTACAGGTATGGATCTTAATTTACAGGAAACAAGCATTTTTAAAAATTGTTAAATGAAACCAATTCAACTTTCACAAATCAGTTTCTTAAATTTACATTTATGTACTTTAAAGATATTATCAAAGACTGGTTTAATAAATGTTCAACCTCTGAAAAACGCTAAAAAATTAATATTTAAATTTCCAGTGAATTCTCTTGAAACATAACTTCTGACATTCGCTTTCAAAAATTAGAGTCAAGACTTGGATAACATTAATCCAAGGAAATAAAGTGCTTTCTACAGATGATACAAGGAGCTTGAATGCTATAACATTCTATGTGTGAAAGTTACTTTAGAGTATGTTTTAGACACTTTAAACTTGATTTTTGTTATTCTTCAGAAATGTATACACGTATTACTGAGAACAAAAATCTGTAAGTTCTAAATGCAGATATAAACAATTACAAAATCATATTAAATGAGAGACTTACTAAACTTATTCATAGACTCAGAGAATTGTTTAGCCTGGAAAAAACCTTTCAGATTAATGCATCTAGCCATTAGCATACCACTGTCAGTGGTTCTGTCTACTTAATATGCATTGAAAATGAAATTTTCATTTTTTTCTTCTGTCTTATAAACGTTTATTTCACACTACAATACCATATAGTTTAACTTACAAGATGGTGAAAAGAGCTGCAAAGCTAAAAAATGGAGAAAGGTCAAATCTGAGTTGCCTTAAAATGAAGAAACTCAACTTGGAGTTCATGTTCTGTACACTGATCATTGCCTCACTGAAGTGAAGACTGTAGGATAAATCAAAGAAAGGGGAAGCTAAAGCTAAGGAAATGAGAAACAAAAGAAAGAAAGAGAAGAAAATGTAGGGGCTTCTGGAAGCAAAAGCTGATGAACTGCAGATTCCAGTTTATATCTCCTTGAAATAGTCAGTTCCGAAACCACGTATCTCCCAGTGTTGTTAAAGAGTTAGCAAGCCATGTACTGACTCCCAAATATGAGTTATGTCTGAGTTATGTCTCTGTCACACTGAAACTTACTGCTAGTTAAAGGTGATGGAAGGCTTATCTGCCTAAATAATGATCTCCATTTGTTCTACTGCAGCTAGGGTTTCTGCTGAAACCTAATGAAAGCATTGGAAAGGTGCCCATTGATTTCAAAGACATTTGGAACTGCTTCTGAAGTGCTAAAGAGAAAAATGCTATTCCTCCTCTCCTTTCCCAATTCTAAAATAAATTGTGAATGTGATTGCACAGTCATGCTGTGCCTCAGTTATGCCTCAGTGCTTTTTGTGTGTGTATCATACCCTGACAAACATAAACACAGACACACAGAGCATGGTTCTTGCTCACTTAAAAGATTTAATTATTCCTGTGTCTCTCATAGCTTACTGACTCATGGTCCTCCTGCATTAGGGTAAAGGTAGATTTAGATTAGATATTAGGAAGAAATTCTTTACTATGTGGGTGGTGGGACACTGGAACCTGTTGTTGCCAGAGAACCTGTGGACACCCCATCACTGGAAGGGTTCAAGGCCAGGTTGGATGGGATTTTGAGCAATCTGGTCTAATGGAAAGTGTCCCTGCACAAAGTAGGAGGGTTGGAATTAGATGATCTTTAGTGTCTCCTCCAACTTAAACCATTCTATGATTCTGTGATTGCTTGGCATCAGCATCCTACTTCATCTCTCCCTGACAGTTTGATCTCCTGAGGGTGGCCTGTGGGGTGAAGAGAGTCTGTGGCAGCCCTGTTTAGCAACATCCCACTGACAACATGGCAGAAATAGTCCTTACCACAGATGGATCTGTGTTGCTGTTTGCAATTTGTCTGAAACAAATGACTTCATAGAGGTAAAACTCTTGAACCTCTTTTCCATCCTCTGGTCAGTGCAGGTCACAGACTGGGTTACACGCACACTGCACAGAGACAAAGGAAAATTTTGTCTGGGTGCTCAGAACCTTTTTTTAATCTCACCCACACTATAATAACTTGTCCTTGTCCAACGGCAGTGCAGGGGCTGGACAGGCTTCCTGCATTGTGCTCTCAATGTCTCCTGGCTCGGGAAGTGACAACATCTTGAACTAATTTTTTTAAATGGGGGTTGATTTTAAGCAACATATTTTCCAAACTGTTTTTTTAAGTGTAAGTCTAATTATTTTTTTTCTTCTTTTTTCCTTTTTTTTTTTTTTAACCACTTGGCAGAGGAAAGAATTCCATGCAGGACCTTGAATGAGGGACACTCAGGGCAGCCAAAGACATCAGCAACTTCTGCCAGCCACCTCTGGAAGGCAGGAGCATCTCTAAAGGCTGGATGTAGGCTCCTCCGTCAGCAAGCCCTCAGCAGCAGACAGGATCAGTAACCACAACCCAATCTGCTGCTCTTTCCGAGCAGACATTTGTCCTTTTCCCCATGGCCAGGTATGACACTTCTGGGACAAATCTGGGGGTATTCATCACCAGCAGTGAGGGTGTGGGAGACAAGCTGCATCCAAATAAAAGGACCACCACATGTAGGGGTTCCAGCAGAAAGGTCTCATATTTATCATCCTGCTCAGGCAGGGAGGGATTTTCACTGTATTTTCTCCTGCTGGATGTTAGGAGTCATTTAAAGTGATGTGAAATGGGCAGCCAAAGTTTCATCTCCCCCCACTGCCTTCTCACCTTTGAGCCTCCGCTTGTGGAGCTTCCTTGGCACATCATGAGTCTGCACAACAGGGAAGACGACTTGGCCAGCCCCAGCTGCTCCACGCTTGTTGGCTTACCTTGTGTGGAAAATCCAGGAAGTGCCAAATATCATCCACTGAGGCTGTTTTGTCAGCCCCAAACACCCAAATGTCAAGAAAAATGCTCCCAAATATAACAAGAGTGGCTTAAAGCCCCTAAAACTACAGTGTGTTAGATTGTCAGTGGATGTGCAATTGTTTCTTTGCGACTCATGGTCAGACACTCCTGCATGCCAAAGAGGACAAGTTTCCCAAAGGGATTTTTCTTTCCTTAGGCTTGCCTAGGGAAGTGGGGTGGTGGAGATGCTGCAAGACACCCCATGGTCCACACCAGTGGGACGAGACGAAGTCCCATGCCATGTGCGGGGCTATCACCTCTTGCAGCGCTGAGAGGGTGAACCCAGATTCTTCACAAAGATTTGAGTTTTTCTCGCTTTGTGAAATTTTCCACCTCCTTCACAGACAGGGTTCTCTGGCTTTAGGCTGGTTTCCATGAGGCTGGATGGGAAAGCTTCACAGCAGTGACGTTTTATTGCTGCCTTTTGTATTTTGCCCAGACAGAATTCCTCTGACCCTGCGCCCAGTGTCAATGAGTGTAGATTTTTCTTTGGTGCTTTGGGTGCTTTTATCTTCCTGAAAAGCCAGCTCCTAAGAGTATGACTGGCAGGTTGATAATATTGGAGCTAATATTTAAGCCAGGACTCACTGCCAAGGACTGATCTCTACACAGAGAGGTCTGGATCTTGCCCTGAAGCAGAAGAGCATTTGCCACGTGGCTCCCTAGAGCAATATGAGCAGCTGGGAGTAGGTCCTGACACCCAGCCTAATCTCTCTGGCTGTCTTCCTGAAGCAAGGGGGAGCTTTTAATCTAGATTTGGTGTTTTATCCAAGGACAGGAAACTCATAAGAGGTATTAGCCCAGAGACCATCTTGACTATGGCCAGCTTTCTAGTTCCAGTGAAGTTACAGCCTCACTTTTCCATGTTAGTCTTGTGCCTGTCTCATGTCTTAACCTCTTATAATGGGCAAAACTAGGTTGTAGTCAGTTTTAACACCTCCGCCTCTCCAACAGCTAAGCTAGAAAATAGTTTTTTTAAGCAACATAAATTTAGCTTCAGGCTGCAAATTACATGTTTTTCATCATATAGGTTCCTTTACACTGACGGGTTTTGTCCAGGTCTGCACAAAAGCATTAGTCTGTGAAGGTCTGGGCTTTTTAGGAGTGGCTAGATTAAGAAACTGGGGAAGGGAAGTTTACCATAAACATCCTTTCATTGCAGCTGAAGTACCAACTCAGGTTTCCTACAGCAAAATGTTAACTATGGCAACAAGACAATAAACCTTAGATTGAGTTAGGAACTGTATTTAATATTCAGAGATCATACATAATAATCAAATGGTACTTTACCAGAATTTTGCTCTGAAGGACCCTTGTGCCGTTGCACCCCAACCCTTGGTTTAAACCTCAGAACAAAGTGGGCAAAAGGAGCCAAACCAGTGATTTTGTATTAAGAAAAAGGGGAGAAGTTTTTCACAGGGGCCAAGTAGCAGCTAGCTCAGCAGCAGGTGGCAGGGAGGGCTCAGGCTTTGCTGCACAAGTGTTTCTTAGGAAAGAAGCAGGATCAGGAGTGTGTTTCAGTGCCTTAGCTAGTCATTTCACAGCAGAGGTTTTCATAAATTATTGAACTACATTAGAGCATCTATTACCAAGACTGCCACTGAATTTGATCTAGATCCCCAGAAATCTATTGGGAAACTGTCTCATTGTTACAGGAGCAGACAGGAACACATTCTTAAACTTGCAGTTTTGCCATTAAAGGATTCAGATGCCCAGCATGGGGTCTGGTATCCTCCAGTCATGCAAAACTATTTAACAATTTAATGCACTTTTCAACGCTATGAGGTTGTAGTGATTAGCAAATGCAGAAGTTTTGGCAGGAGTTGATGCAAATTCTTCACCAAGTTCTGACCCTGCCACCCAAAGTACTCCCAACCCTGCTCCACACCAATGTAAAATGCTGTGTAAGTACAAAGTGCTGATCAAGAGGTGAGGGTTGCAGTGCCTGGGCTGTGGATGAGGAGGACATCTCCCAAAAGCAATAAACCTCACTCCTGCCTGTCTCCTCTGCTCCCAGCAGCAACATCTGGCTTCTCCAGGGCTTCTGTCCTGCTTCCCTTTATGCTTTGTGATTTTGCCTGTGGAAAATTTATCTGTGTTGGTGCAAAAATGAAAGAATTGGAAATCTGCCTAATTTTCATATGATACCAGTACCTACAAGACAGGTGAGCACCAAAAATATCTTCATTTCAGGTAGCCTTCTGACTTCAAAGCACAATGCAGGTGGCTGAATGAGACGTAGCTAAGAATGTCATGCTCCATGGTAAGATGTAGGACTATACTTGAGTGACTTGGAAATATTTGGATCAGGATTAGCAGTGCAAACATGCCAAGCAAAGAGGTGAAACCCAGCCCACAGATACCTAGAGGTGCCAGTAAGAGAAAGTAAACCCTGGGCACATCACAGATGTCTCCTATGCATATGTCAACTGTGGGAGTGAGGCAGCTGCAGGAGGCTTGGGACAGATACAGAGAAGGACTTTGCTATTACAAAGGAGGACCCAATGCCCCTGTAAGATCTACAGCCTGAAAGGGTGGATTGTGCTTACAGCAGCAGAGGTGGCTGTCCAGGCTTTGCTGCAGATTTTGTGAACTTTTGTTTGCCAGAGCCCTGAAATGGGATCTTTAGCACATTCCACTACTTCCCCTCAGACACAACACTCAGAAGCTTTTATCCAATTATTAGTTTCCCCTTTGTTTGCATACCCTGTATGGGAGTAGAAGGTGGTTATAAAGGCAGAAGTGTTTACATAATGTTCATCTTCCAAGGCCCAAAGTGAATTCACTTGAAAGACTCCAGTCAACTTCAACAGGCTTTGGACCAGTGTCTCAAGGAAAAGATGCAAACTTTGATTTGCAATCTCCTGTAACATCCAGTTGATTTAGTTTGGATAGCTGACTTGTAACTTAGCACTTAAAACATTTTAACCACTGTTTCTGAGGAATTTAAACCTAAGCAGTATAAAAAAATCATTATTCATGGACTCTTTCACAGAGTCAAGCTTTTAATTTGCATTTAAGTCATGATTTTACCAAGCATTGTCTTCCTTTCTAGGTGAGACTTTAAATTCAGAAAACTGATAATTTATGTTTGCATATCTAGCAGATGATTAGAAAGCCTGCCCTGATGTTCATAAAGCCTAACCTTTTGTTAGATTTGAAGATTGTGGCAGTTTGTTTATACTGTACTTTAGGAGAGGATTACTGTATTTTCAAAATATTTTCAGCCTTAAAATGTTCATCACTGGACTTAAAAATAGATTATGTCTTCCTATTTCACTACAATGAATTTTTTTTCTCTGTGAGAAAACATGCAAAGTAAAAGTAAAGACAAAGCTACTTGTGGAAAAATTTCTCAGAGAAAAAAAGGTGGTACATTTTTGAGGATTTTAAAAAGTGCACTCACTTAAATTTATTATAGTCTCATTGTTACAGACACAGTGAATGTTTTCTAACAAGAACTTTCTCTTAAATGAAAATGAAACCCACAATATCATAATGAATTGGAAGAGGGTTACCTTGCAGAATATGCAACAGTTTTCAGCTGCTCAGTACTAACTATTGTCAGTTTGCTGCTGACTTAATTTAAACTAAATCCTTTCAGAAGACAACTAATTTCTCATTGTATGTTGCAAAAAGTGCATCGCCTTGAGAGAACTTTACAGACTATTTTCTATAACTGGAGTGTCTGAACAAGATTTCTATTCTAAACTTTTCTTCTGAAGGGTGTGAAAATGAGGGTTTTTTTCAGTCTTTGCACATCTACCATACTTGGGTGTCTTACGTGAAAGTCATTTTCCCATATAGTAGCTGAGGCTGGAAGCGACTGCTGGTGGCCCTCAAGTCAAGTTTTGCTCAATTCAGGGCTAACTCCAAAAGGAATTCAAGTTGCTCAGGGCCATGTCCATCTGTGTCTTGAGCTTCTCCAAAGAATGCATCTCCAAGGATGAAGCTTTCTTTCTCTCAGAGCTGCACCGCTCACCAAGTGGGTTTTTCCCCCCTTACACGAGCATCTGCCTTGCTGCAAATCTCATCTGTTGGTTTCTGACGTTTCCCTGAGCACCTCAGAGATCCTGGCTGAATCTAATCTATAACCAGGCTTCAGGGAGTGAAGGATATCCTTCTTTGCCTGCTGTATGTGCCAGCTCAGACTGGACATCACCACTTTGGTGGGTTGGTGCCAGTTACTCATCCAGGTAGCTCTTGATCTCACCACTCAGGGAGACTGTGGGTTCTGGTATGCACAAAAAGCTCCTGGGGCTCAAAATCCTGGGAAGCACCTTCCTCTTGCTGACTCCAAGGGTGTTTGGGGATCAAAATGTTGGTCTCTGCCACCCTTGCTGTGTGACCTGCAGATGTTTACAAAGTCTGGGCTTTTGACTCCTGCACCTTAGTTCCCCTCTAAGTATACCTCAGTGTGTTTAAAGAGGTAGTAGAAATAATGGAGGACATGGCAAATTAATTATCAAAAAAAACCCCTGAATGTTTGAATACTTTTTTATATTTTCATCAGCATTTTACAGTATTTGCCATTTTTCCTTTGAAAC
Organism: Phainopepla nitens; assembly: GCA_013400175.1. Taxonomy (NCBI): domain Eukaryota; kingdom Metazoa; phylum Chordata; class Aves; order Passeriformes; family Bombycillidae; genus Phainopepla; species Phainopepla nitens. Next base: position 88,395 of record VXBQ01004624.1, on the reverse strand, counting down.
AAAGCTGTCTAATTTTCAAGTGAATTTGGGAATGAAATGTTGATCTATTACAGAAGGGAATTTTATTTTGTCACATAAAAGAATGAAGAGGCTTCTGCAATAGATGAAGTCCCCAGACATAGCGTGGTAAACCAGTAGACAGACTTTGTAAAAGAAGGAGTAATTTATGGTCTTTTATTGGAGGATCTTTATGAATAATACTATCCTGGAAACAACTTAAAGAGCCCCAGCTACATTTTTAGAAATATTGGTAAATAGTCAAGTCTTCTAAATTCAAATAGCATTTTGAAAATATCACAAAACACATATGTGGTCATCAGAGTTGATCACCTCCAGAAAACAGAAGAAATACTTTCAATTTACTTGTTTTCACTGTCATTTAGACTAAGCAAAATCCTCTGGAACTGAAATTTTAACTTTCTGCAGTAAATACTCCCGTTTTGGATGCAGCAAGGCAGAAAAGTTTATGTTTTAGACTGAAGATAGCCTTTTACTTCTATACTGACAGACACAGAGCCATAACACCAGGGTTGATATACTGGCGTGAACTGCTCCACTTCTCAGGCTCTACAGATTTTGCTCAATCATCTGAGAGCATTGGCTACATCACAGCTGTAAAACCTGAAATTATTTTTATTAAAATATTCAAATTTGATGGATAACTTTAAAAGGAAAAAAAAAACTTATTTAAATCCTGGGAGTACAGAGAACAGAGACTTGGAAAAGTCAGGCAAATTTTAGTTTTAAACCTAAATGGCTTCTCCAAACATAAGCTCAGTGGCTGATATAAATTCACGTTCTGAATTCATAACCAATAATTGATATGGAAATATTTTGCTTTAGCTGAAGTAAAGCGTTCATCCACCTCTGAACTAAGTAAAGCACCTGGGTATATAATTAGGGAAATCAAGAATTCTCTTCAAATTTAATTTTCACTTCCTCCAATGACCTAAGTCGTTTCCAGGTGCAAGTTGCCATACTGCACAATACAAGGTAATAAACTCATGCCCTGACTTTTCTAGCCAGGAAGGCAAGAATCCACCTTTAGTCTCATGCCTGTGAATTTTTGTCCCAGTGTATAAAACAGCCACATTTTCTAATGCACATTTTTAACATCTACTTTTTAAACTTCTCAGTGCAGCAGCAACAGTTATGCATCTTTGTGCTATGGTTGCAGATAGCAACAAAAGAATTGCAATGAAGCCTTAGGGTATTTATCATCCCAGATTCAAAAAGCTTGTACCAGATGGGAAGAATGATACAGGTCCTTGCAGGAAGTGTCTCCACTGTCAGTACCATCACTAATGCACCTTTTTAAAATAAAAGAGAAGTGCTGAACATCCCTGACAATGTGCACTTTCCAATGACCTTGTGAAGGGTTGCTTTTTCCTCTGTTATGCTGGTCTGTGACCTGGCCACAAAGGGCTGGCAATGACATGCATATCCCCGGGCCGCTGGGGATGCCTTCAAGGACTGCACCTGTCAACAGAATTATAAGGAGATTTATGGACTGATGAAATACTGAATTAGAAGTCCTTTTAATGGCCCACTTGGATGGAAAAATAGTTGCACGTCAGCTGACAGCAAAAGTTAGGTGTAGCTGAGTGTCTTTTCCTAAAATCCAATTCCTTCTGCACTGAAGACAGAGCACTTACTGCAATATTATTGTTTCCCCAGAAGGAACCCTAGATTGGACTGCATCTGAAGGAATAATTGGACAAGAACTAAAAAAACTTATTATTTACCAAAAGGCCTCCAACCCAAACCACGAGAGAGACAAAGCCACTACATTTCACAAGACCAGTCTGAAAGGAAATTCTTGTGCGTCATTTAAAAGGCCATTTATTTTTAAAATATAGGACCCTCTAATGGAATAAGTGTTTAATCTCCATCATTCTTATATAAATTTTGGCATATTAAAATATTGCCTTCCTTCATGAAGACTTATGATCATTCTTCAGAATTACGGGAGAGAAAATCCAACAGGACTGTCCGAGGGGATGGCTAATTATAGGGTATCTTTGTTTGTACTGAAAAGACTCTGCTAAGAACGTTAAAGAATAAGAACTTTAAATATTGACCTTGCCATCAGCTCCTAAATGTATTTGTTTTGGCAGGAGTATTATTGAATTCATTTCAAATAATCTTTTGATAATATTTAAACTTTATTTTTACATACTCTTTGAAAACAAACCAGTCTGTTGAATCTTTTTGTTCTGTAAATTTAGCAATCATATGAGGTATTCTTCTTTAACAAAACCAGTATTTTAACACTGAGACTTCCAAAACTTCCTGCAAATTAATTATCACATAGTACGACCTCAGAGAACAGCAATTACAACACTGGCAAAGTTACCTTAAAAGTTAAATGACCTTTTCCCAAAGTACTAGCTTGGTGTGCTCCAACCTTTTTCTCTCACAGCTCTAGAAGAGTAGAGAGATGGGAGGCTGGGCTTGAAGAAGTACAAGAATCCCAGACTGCAGTACAGAAGCTTTTTTTTTTTTTTTAATTTGACCTCAATTTTTCTTGTAAGACCATGCTTTGGTAAGGATTTAACCTTTTTCAGTTAGAATTCCTGGAGATTGTAAAGAGAATTTATGTTAAGACTGTTCAATCTGCAAGTGGTGAGCAGACAAAATGAAATTCATTTTTATATCTATTTTTTAAATAACAATACATTCATCATTTTTAGGAAATTTTTTGTTTGTGCTGTTGAATGAAAGCATGACTATAGGAGCTGATGAACTTTTCCCTCATTTTTTAAGACATGATGGAAGTTCAAGGGCAGTGTAAACTCAGGCAGGGCAGGATGTGCTCAATGTCAGCCTTCAAGATCATAAATTTTGAAGTCAATTAAAAACAAAAAAAAGAAAAATAAAAATCCTTTACATAAGCATTTCAAAAACATGGGAGTTTTGTGCTGATTTTTTTAAAATAAATAATCTGTTCTAGAGACACTGTTTTTTTCAGTCAATAATAAATCAAAGAAACAGCAGCTAAAGCATTTCTGTATAGCCTGAAGTCAGATGCAACAGTTACTCTGTACCTTCAGGAAAGCCAGAAAGCCAAATGCCAGTGGATTTTTTTTCCCTGTCTCCACAAGAAAACGGTATCCTTTATCAGTGAACAGGAACACAGTTCTTACCATGACTGTAAAACGAATGCCACAGGAAGAGCCAGAGACCAAGATAAATAATTACAACCCTGTTACAGGCTTTACAAACAAAACCCAGTATGACAAAACTCTACAGAACTTTCAGTAGATGAGTGTTTTGGCTCCCGGCAGATGGACGTGATGTACCATGGAAAGATGTTGCCTTCCATACCCAGCTGGGACCTGAATCCTGTGCTGTCTTCCACTTCAGGAAAAACATCAGTTGTAGATGAAGTGTATCACAGTAGATCAGTCCAAAGTAAACAGCTGAGAAACAAAGCCATTCCTCTGCACTAGAAACTTGTGATCACCAACAACAATGATTTTATGTGATTGACATGGCTATTGACTAACCCATTCATCATTGTTTTTCCAGGTGATATCACTGCCAGATACTGCTTAGTCAGACCAACTGGCATGGAAAACTACTCACAAGATTTTGCAAAGTGAAAACTTCAGCAGATAATCTTTACTCTGAAGAGCTTTGCTGAGTTCTTTAAGCATCTGCCAAATGTCTCCTAAACGCCTTACTCTGTATTCCCAAAGCTGGTCTTATTTTTAGTGCCAACTTCTTACAATTAATACCTGCAGAGCAAGAGCTACAGACATGAAGATTTATTTAAAAACTTTCTTATCTGGACTATTCATTAACACTGTCCATCAGTTCACATTTTTGAAGTGAAATCTGTTAAATTAATCCATACTTGCTTTCTCATAAAACCATGTCCTCTGTTCCAGACCTGTTGCTGGCTTGCTGTGCCTATTGGTAAATCTTGCTTCTATATATATTGAATTACTTGGTAATATTATTCTCTATCATCTCTCTTCCAAGAAGAAGACCGTGTACCATATACATAAAATATTTTTGATTGTAGGTGGTGGTTGGTACTTAAATCTGGACAAAAATGGCTCTCAGAAATTATTTTGATTATTTTGTTTTGCAGAGCAGCCAGCAGTACGTTCTCTGCAGTATAGGTAAGATTGTTTAGTAAGAGGTTCATTAACAGCTCTGTCTCACCACCAAAAAAACCAAAATCAACAAGCAACTAGGTGTAAGTATACAACTGAAAGAAGTCATGGAAACTACTGTGAAATATTCTAATTCTGCATAAATGTAGCCAGCACAACAATCAAATGTGCTTGCAAGTATTCCCATTACCATTTGCTCATGACATTTTTTGGAAAGTAGCTCCAGAAGATAGATGCCTGTCCATTAGCCAAAAATTTAAATGTGGTAACAGTTGTCTAAGGAGTTGTAGGCCAAGTCCAGATAGAAAGCTGAAGCTGCTCAGAGATTGAGCAATCTTGGAATCAAACAAGACAAAGACATAAAAGATGTGATTGTAACATGGCATCATATATGGAAGAGCTCCCTTATTTTCTACTTTGTCAAATCCCCAAATTACATCATACCATTTTAGAAGCAAAACTGTTTTTTAAACTTAAGCACCGAGCACATGAATATTCAAGGAGAATAAAGGAGCCTCCAAGCATGACACAAAAAACCTTCCCATGGCATGACTGCTGGTTATGACAGCTGTCTTTTTTTAGGCTATGTTGACCACTCCAGATGTTCATCTTCAACATTGTGTCCCAAAGTCCCTATGGGAGCATCTATTATCTTGGCTGCAGAGAGATAATAAATAGTATTGAGGTCCTGGACATAGACAGTAAAGTATAGACTCGTACAGCTGTAGCGCAGAGACCATGGGATGTAGTAATAGATCTCTGCTCTTGGGGGAGGCTGGTGGTATTCGATAGTGGGTAGGAAAAACTGACACAGGCAATGCTGGGAGCCAGTTTCCAGCCTTGGGTAAAGATCCTACTGCAACAGTCTCAAAACAGGGCAGGCAAAGCACATCCCAAAGAGCCTCCGCTGACTCATAGGTGTTAGTGGTGTCAAACTTAACTGGGATCAAGGAACAGTTGCAGACATGCGGTGAATCATTCTTCCAGTTTTATTCTAGGCAAAAACTCCCCAGTCCCCTAGCCATATTATTAAAGCATAAAACATTTTCAAAAACTGCTTCAAACCAACTTCAAGACAACAAAATATTTCCTCCCTGCACCCTTTTATTCCCAGCTACTTAGAGAAGCTTGTCTCTTTCTATCGTTCTGTTCGTTGTGTCTCTATCTGTTTCCATCCATTACAGGGAAGGGCTTCACCTTCAGATTCCTACTGAGAAATGTAGCATATCCAAGCAAGGCATTAAAACTCTCCCTCTAAGGTCTATTTATTTATTTTTAAAATTCCATTTGCATTGGTTAGGAGAAGGAGATTATTTTAACTGAAATTGCGACAAAGGATTTATTGTCTGATAGTGTTACCGCTATCCAAATAATTACTAGCATGTTATCTGCAGATGGTTTTATGTGCTAATATAAAAAGATGGGTTTGTAGTTCTTCCATTTTCTAGAACATGATTTTTTAAAAGTTTGGAGATTTTACCAATAAAATTAAGAAAAATTATTTAGGCAGCTAAATTCCTTTTGAGCTCAGCATGACTTTAGGAAAATAAATGTAATTTAGAACCTCAGAGACCTGGCTGACTCAGACTCTTTTTTGGCTTTCCAAATCTACAGTGGCAGATTATGTGAATGGTTGCTGGTTTAGCATCCCATTTGTAAACCAGACAATACTCTTTGCAAATATTTTTTTATTATTATTCCAAAACAAAATAAAAGAAAGAGAAAACAAACCTTTCATACATAAGGAGCTCCCCAAAGGAACTGCATTGCAGCAAGTTCAAAAAGTTACATGAAATAGAAGTGCACCAGATGTGCCTGGAAGACTATGCACTTCTGGTCATCACTTTTCCAGTTTTTGTTGGTCTGAAACTCAGACTAATGACTGTCAAATTTCAGGCTGATGACACAATTTTCATCACGCCTTGATGTTTGGAGAATAAAGTCAACAGAAATTGTCATGTAGTACATGAAATTGTTCTCAAGTTCCAAGCATTAAGTGAGGGCAATCAAGAGATTATTACTGTTAGCAGCAATGTAAACTAGCATCAGTGCCCAAGCAAAATTACTCGCATCACCTCAAACTTCTTACAGAACCTTGAGAAATAAGATTTCCATCCATTAATAGTTTTAAATACACCAAACTCAGTGCTGACACTACAGAGAACATAATTTTCTGGTTTCACTGTTCTAAAAGAACTGAGGGAAAAAGAGGCCACCACATTGCATTATGGAACTGAAAGACAGACTTATCAGCTTAATTCTGTTAATCACCAAAGAGATGGAAAATTTCAACACTCGAATGTAGAAGGTGCTAATCATTAAAGAAACTGTTGTTTAGGCAACAAAAGTCTTGCTTGATTTTGCTCCTGGTAGAAGTTAATGGGTTTTTTCCATCTTCTATGAAGTTCTTTAAATTGAAAATTGAATACTACCTCAAACAGACTTTTGAATTTCTTCCCACACAGTCTTACTAAACATCCAGATGTTACCACCTCAGTGGCTGATATTTGACCTCCTCCTCCTAATGGTTTCACACTTGATATTTCCTGTCTTGTGTACCATCTGGTTGCAATGAAAGCATTCCAGGGCATTGCACATCTTCTCAGTCCAGAAATCTTATGTAAAAACCTGCTTATGCAGCTCTGTAAATCTTTTAGATCTTTAGTATCTTGACTACTTCAGCAATACCCTCCTCTGCAGGATGTAATTTTCTGATTTTGCTGACCCTGAAACTAATACTACTCAGGAAATCTATTTCATCTCTGTTATAGCAGCCTGCTCTGGTATAATGGATGAGGAAGACCAAAAGGCTATATAATTCTGTGATTAACCTCAATCCTTCCATGTTGCTGTATCTTTGTGCAACTCAAATTCTGTCTTTTCAGGGCTTTTTATAGTCATTATGGAGTCAAACTTCAAAAATACTCCTTGTAAAACCTTGATGAGTAAATATTCATGATAAATTTTCAACAAAGGCACAATTCCAGTTCCCAGAAAAACATCTCATGTGTAAAACTATCAAAATAGAATAGAAGAATAGTGGGTATATATAGCATCAGAGTATTTTTAACCAAAAGTTATTGATGTATTATTTTTCACATCAGCTCTCTACACTTTCTTTACATTGTTTTTTGTGCCAAGTGTTATCAAAAGCGGTTTGATAGAAAGAACTTGCAGTGTTACATCATTGTGCACATTTGTTCTTTTGGGACACAGTTTCACTACATGTCACACATAATTTTTCACATAAACAGGGCCCAAAAGATGCATTTCTGGAGCTTATGAAAATGCCTCCCTCTTCGTCCTTTCACAACATGAGAGAGCTCTGTCCGTCTAACAAAATCTTTGGTAGCAATAGTTCACAAAGAGTTGCTGAGACCAGCTCTAGCTTTGATTACCTGGGTCAGTGGATCACAGGATCTTGATCCTGAACCTTTTTCCCCTGTAACCTCAAAGTCTTGCAATTTTTATGAGAAACCTGAATGGTACCTGAAAGGAACTCAAGCATACTGAACATACCCAAAATGGTGGTAATGCTTGATGGCAGCCCCTGAAGTTATTTAAGAAGCATATTTCTGTGCAGTTCAGTGCCCTTTTTTGCATATGTACCTTAATTTGCATGTACTCTGCAATGTAAACCAATCCAAACTAAACTCGTATCTCTTTCTCACTGTTTCTCTCTATCTTAAGGTGAAACGCTGCAAGCTAAGACTTGTGAGATTAATGCTGTCCTGGTGATGTTGCAATGGCGAGAAGAGAGTGACTAAACCAGACAATAAAACTTTTTATTGCCAAGCATTAAACCGTGCTTTCTGTCAATTACTCTCAAATGGCATCATTCAGCCCCATCTCCCCTGAGTATAACTGCCCATAACTTCCAGGCAGCCACGAAAAAGAGCTGTGAAGCTGTAGTTTCTTTGAAGTGGCACGAGCTCATTTTTAAAATACCTTTGAGCCCTCACCCACATTTCCAACTGTTGTTTTACCAGGTCAGTGATTTCCACCTCAGCGGGCTGTCTAACTCATCTCTGCTGTCCCATGACTGGGTCAGCTCTAGCTGCCTCATTCCTGATCAGCATTTAACCAGACTGCTCCCAGAAGTCTCCAAAATATTTTTCCTCTGGTCATTTACCTCATTCTTTGCTTCCCATGCTCCTAGGAACGTACTAGCTGATGTTCAACTCACAGACATTTTTCTTACCCTATGGGTATGAAAAATTATTGTTCTCTTCACCTTATCAGCAGTTTTTCTTGGTTTGGAAACCTGTGATGTCCCTGATTAGCCATTAAATACAATCTTTCTTCCAATACTGTATTTTCCAGGCTCATGCTCTTTGTCATTACTCTTCTCTGTACTCTTTCCAAGTAGTTATGTCCTCAATGTGCAAGGCCCCCAGCTAGACACAATTTCAGCTGTGGTTGTGCTGCAGCACAATGCTTGGGCTTTTCAATCCATTTATCTTATTGGCCATCCCCTATGGAGCCCAGTTTTTGCTTTTTTTGTAGCTCTACAATTCTGTAGGCTAATGATCAGCGTGTAGGCCCTTTCCTACTGATGTGCTGCCTAGTTTCCACTCAGTGTCTGTACACCCCACACTTGGCCCCATTGAAAAAAAGTTCTGCTCCATTTTGTTTCCATGATGTGTTTCCAATGTGGCAAGATCTCTTCAAGGTCTAACCTTGCTTCTCCCCAGCTTGGTGTTATTTGCACATTTAGTACAACACCTTATTCTGGCCTTGGGTCAGACCTGGAAATACTGCATCGTATCAGACTCAGATTAAATCCCTGAGAAGCGCTGCTCACTGCATCCCTTTGACTCCACAGATTATGTGGTTTTCTAGAAGCTTTGCCCCACCCCAGAATCTTCCATTTGTCTTGACCACGTTTCTCTGGCTTATTTATGAGTTCTATGTTTAAGATATATGACACCTACTGCCTTTGCTTTGCCCACAAAATCTTCAACTATGGGAAACTAAATTGGCTTGACAGACAACTAAGAGCAGAGAAAGGTAATGAATAGCTGTGGTGAAGAGCAACCAGTTAGACCTTCTGTAGAAGGACCATGTTGACTGGTAGTTCATATGGGAAATAAATTGAATATCCAAAATTGCACCCTGACAATAAGTACCAAATCACCATTTTTCACCCAGCAGCTGCAAACTACCCTCAGAGGAAGGTACACCAGACATGAAAGAGGTTTGGTTGAATACTCACACAGAAATATGGGGAGGTTGTTGCAGCCCTTCTTAAATTGGGCCAAGGCTGGCAGTATGAGAGACAAAGACTCTCATGACTGCTCTGGCAGTCACGTTTATAACATTTTTGAATTTTATATGTGTGTATGAGCCAAACTGAAACCTCATGACATGTCTTAGACACTGGTAGCTGTTGCGGCACAAAGAGGTCATGAAATTCCAAACCCCAAAATCCAAGACTTGTTTACCCAATAGCAGATAAGTATAACACATCTGCTTTTGAAAGGTTTTGTTACTGGGAATTTTTGTAAAAAACAAAGAGCCCAGAAATATGACACTTCTAATCAGATATTTGGTTATAAGTGATGCTCAATTAGGCAAAGAAAATATTCCCAGGGCTTCACTAACCACAAGTAAAATTTTAAAAATGGAGTAGCTGCATTCCTTGTTTTGGGGGAGTATTCCACATTTGAAGCTACAAGTGTTTCCTCACTCACTCGTGTTACCTGAATCCATTATAATCATCTACAAAAGAAAGGGAAATTAATTTGTTTTTCTCTGTGTGAATAAGCAGCTTTCATAAATTCACCTTTCCTACCAATCAAAAGAGCACTAGGATTTCTTGGACCACAAAGGTCAGGTCCTTGTATTACTACACTTCCCTTTCACAAGCACAGGGTTGCTCCATCTTAAAAATAATCATGTTGTTTTGCCTCCCGCTACTCCTATGAATAGGGTGTTGCAAGATCCCCTTACTCTAACAGTTAGACAGCTCCTACTTTCCAGCTTAAATTTATTCATGCCTAGTTTATAATCTTTTGCTGTACTTTATCAAGGAGCACAAGCTCGGTTGTGGGGGTCCATATTACTTGCATCTGATGGTGCATGCCTCTCTTCCCCTGTTTCCACTTCAGCCCTACCAGGAATGGATATTCAGTGAAGAAAACCAGTGGGGAAAGCCACAAGGGTTGTGCTGGAATCTTGCAAGTACTGAATGTAACATTAACTGAGCAATGTCTGAGTCAGTGAAGCAAAGCATTCACCCTAGCATTGATTATCTTTCCCATCACTGTCAGCCACTTCAGCTCTCTCACAGAAATTCATTCAGCTTGGTTAAAATTTCTGGGAAGGGAAGGTTTCCTCTGTTGCCTGTCCAAGTCCACAGCTCTTAGAGTGGAAAACAAGGTCGAGACACTTTAGCAAATGGCTAATGGAATTTGTCTTTATTTCTGGCTCCTTGAAATCTTTTCTTCTCACATACAGGGTTCACATGTGCTATGCTACTGTCACGATTGTAGTGTGTTAGCACTCCCCAGAGACATTCCAATCTTAAATATAATTCTTTAGGTCAACAGGGAGACTACATAAGTCTCCACTAACCTTCCTTGAGATGCCCTTCCCCAGGGCATTGAGCAGTAATGATGATAAGAGACGTGAGGAAGGCATGACCCAAAAGTAGAGGTAGTCTGTGAATGTTTGTTTTCTAAAGCTGCCTGAGCATTCAGGTGTACAACACTGCTCAGCCAGGCTCCTCAGGCCAAATTAACCTGGTAAGGTGATCTGAGGTGGGACTTCAGTGTAGCCTCCTGGGGTGCAGGAGGAGGATACCAAGCAGAGGGCATCACCCTGGAGGCTTTCAAGGCCCAAAAGGTCACAGGCTTGTGCAACGTGGTCTAAGTCAGCTCTGACCCTTCTTTGAGCAGAGACCTTCCGAGATCCCTCCCTGCCTGAGGGACTCTGGGAGTCTGCAAACACAGAAGACACAGATGGGTAATCTAATCCATGACCAGCTCATGGCTAACACCCTTCATGCATATAAATTCCCAAGCGTCAGCCACTGACATGCTCTGCAGTTGAGAGTTGGAAATGAAGGTAAATATTCCAACACTAAAAATACAGAACACAAGATGAAAACAGTCATGGTTACTTCAAAGCAGATACTGGGTGTTGGAAAACTGAATCATGCTGAAGAGCTGTGTAAGATAAATTGGCCTCTACTTTCAGTTACAGAGACTTCATTGCCTCACGCTGAGGTTCTGGCAAATATATTTCCTGGATATCATCTATTGGAAAATGATTGATTCCTCTTTGACACAGCATCAGATCATCTTAGTAATTTAGGTTTCCTTATGTTTGGCAAGAAATTTGAATTATTAAGAAATGGGAACATCAGAATAAAAGTGATGAATAATAAATTCTATGACTACATTGTCCAAGTGACAGACCTGTGCAGTATCACCTGTTTCATGCTGGCTATTTTTAAGCCTAGAAAAGCATTTCTTTTCCATGCAATACTATTTTTTTCTGTCCTATTGCCTAACAGAATGTTTCTAGATTTCACAACTACTCCAGAAAGTTCTTTGCACCCATAAAGTTGCAGGCAGGAGAATTACTAAAACCAGTGTTGCCATTGCTGACCTCACTTGTTGAAGGGTCAGTTCAGAAGCTGATAAAATCTTTAACCATTTTGACATGATGGCATTTAAAATAAATTTATCCAGAATTAATGCTTCATTGTATTCAGTCTTGCAGTCAGAAAGCAAAACCTATGAGTTCATGTGAATTGGCCTTTGCTTAAATACACAGCACGCTAGTAAAAAGACAAAGTGTGTTGCTGCAGCACAGTACATTTGCCACACTCCTTCAGTTTGGCATGAAGGAGTGTGGCAAATGTACTCATGCTGATGCCTGTTCTAAGCAGAATGGCTGATCCCCTGTTCTGTATCGGTTTCATACAATTCACTTGAGTAAATTCACAAGGCATAAATGTTTAATGTTTAATATGATTAGACTATTTCTCCCAAATAAAATGTAAGTTAAAAAGTACAAAAGAACCAGAAAATGTGTTCCCTTCCCAAATTAAACATCATACCATTGCATGTCTTGGCTGTCTCAAATAAAGGCCATAGACTATAATATTACAGCATTTTTAAGCCTTTCACATTCCTGTGAATGCATGAAGATTCATATGCATTTCTGACTGCAATGGTACCTCAAATTGTTGCATAGGTTGTTTTGAAATATTCAGTACAAAGTTCATGTTTTGAGGGACATTTTCTTTGTATTTCAATTCTCTTTCCATTTATATTTGGCAGGTCTCAGTTCCTGGTCTACTACTTCCAAATGCCATTTGCATCCCTCTATTCTAGCTCAGAAAACTGCTGTTTTCTGCTCAGTTGCTCCAAGTTGTCACGCTAGAGCATCATGCATCACATAGGGATGCAGAGCCTATTGTATGTGGGATCTGGGACCACATGGTTGCAGACATGGAAGGATATTTTTTGGGTTGAGTTATTGGCCAAAAAGACCCAATATTGGCAGCCCTTTCCTGGGTATCCAGTCTATACATGACTCCCTGAACACCTCAAGGCTGTAACTAGCCCAGACTCAGCCTTCACACATCAGTGTTGTGCTGGTGGAGAAAGGATTGAGCATGAAAACCAAAGGCAGGGTAGAACTGGTGCCATTGTGGGTCTTTTGTAAGCCTTGCTGAAGCTTTTTGAATATTCAGCCTGGGAAAACCTTAATGCTAAAAAGGTGTTATCCTGTGAAAAGCTATGGTTTTGTTGCAGTTTCCTTCACCAGTCCTTAGTCCTTAAACTCACTTTGTTGCCATTCTGTTGCAAATCACACTTCTTCAACCATTACTCCAAAAACCTGCCAGAAGTATCCCTATTCCTCTTACTGAGGCCAAACATTTTATTTCCTCAGTCTCAATTTCATCAGCCACTGCTGAACTTTACCCCCAGGCCTTTTCCAGGGTAAGTCCCAAGCCCCATTCCTGGGCCAGCACTTGGAGACCTCTCAAAATGTCTGAGTTGTTTTCCATAATCAGCATGCTGGCTTCATTGGATGCTGGAGTGGACACCTCGGTCTCACAGCAAGCTTCTGATGCCTCAGCCTCACAGGGCCACCATTGCAGGGAGAACACGGAGCTACTCACGCGCGAAGGGTGAGTCCTGGGGCAATTTGGTTCTGCCACAGCTGTATGTTCAGCTCAGTTGACTTCTCTGACGTATACATACCACAGTTGCTGAGTAAACTTCTGGTGCCAATAGCAACATACCTTTCTGGAGCTTAATTTAGAAAGGCACTTATTGACCCTGGTTGTGTTTCTTTGGGTACACTGGTCAGTTCTGATCTGTAGCAAGCCAATGGTAATGGGCTCTTTGCCCAATTGCCCTTGCCACGTAGCCACTGCCATCACGTTCTGTCTTTTCACTACACTTGAGTTCGCATTTTGAAAACTCTGTTTTTCATTCTTTCAGGAATTTTTACATGATCAAATTAATCCCTGGCGCCTCTTCTTTATCTATAAAAGTCATGTCTACAAATTTCAGAAGTGTAATTGGAAATGGAGTGCATTTTCCCACTCAGGAAATTCCCACTAGGGTTTACTTATATACCCAAAGTATCTTCAGAGATTTTTAGAGAACTTTACTCTTAAGGTAGAAAACTCATCCAAAACTTGGCAGGCCATGTATCTAAATGAAATATTTCAAGGGGGTTGACAGTGTTGCTGTGTATTTTTTGTTTTCACCTGCAGAATGAAGAAAGGTTTAGCCATAAATAACTTCCAGGCTACACATTTTAGTAGAAATATCACCATTTTTTTCAAGTAAAACCAGATTCAATGTAGAAATCATACCTTATCATTTATTCAGACAGTCTGATTTATAGACACTGCTGTGCTTGCTGCTAGTCATTTGGATTGCACCCTTGTACTTCTCCATGTGTTCCTAACACTATCTCACTTTATGGCAATAAAATCTTGTGTGTAGCACTTTTATTGGGCTTTCCCTCATTTTTTGGATAGAAGTTGATTATAGCTAGTCCCTCAAAGCCACATCTTCTACTTAATAGAAATTTGTTTAAATAAATTAGCCATTAATTTTGACAGTACAGCGCATAAACTTTCCTTTTTCTGTATCCACACATCAGTTTAATGAGAAATATACAAAATAGAAACAGAATTGGTACCATTTTGTCATCATCCTTTTATGTTGGGTAAAAACTTTCATGGGTGATACAGCGTCTTGAAAGATTTAAGTGGGTTGATTCTGTCTCAGGATGAGATTTTATGTGCAGTATTTCTTGCCAGACAACATAAGTATATATATATATATATATATATATATATATATAGTATTAAAGTATACAGAATACCAGACTGTAATCAATTTATAGAAATATTCTTTTTTACTGCCTCTTTTTCCAAGAAGGTACAGTACCCCTCTGTACACAACAAGAATTTCCACTGAGCTGTATTCCCAGTAGTCTGGAACTCATTCGTGTCATGTGCTTCTGAAGAAGAAATGATCATGCATTTAGTTTGTCTGGGAAGGCAGAGGCTACTAAGCACAGGGACTGGAAGAGATGGGATGTTTTGGAATTTCTAGAAAAGGACAGTGGTTTGATTTGCATAGTTTTGCTGCTGACTGGTGGCACGGAATTTGGACAGCATCTGTTTTATTGCATCACCATTACTGGACATCACGTGATATGATAAGACTGACCCACCCTGGAATGACTAATCGAGTGGGATGCCTTAAAAGGTTTTTTTCTTTTTTACAACCCTCAATTACAGAAACCACATTTTCCAGGGTAAAAAACAGTAACTTTTAAGCATGTGTGAATGTGTATGTGTGTTGTGCTTTTTGCCTTTTGGATTTTTTTTGTTTCTAACAAAAAAGACTCTCCTGCCCACTAAAGAATTTGGTCAGAGAGACTTTTTGTTTTTAAACCTGTAGTGAATCAACATGAATCATCTAATTTTAGCCATCATCTTTATAGTTTGAAGCAGAAAGTAAGACTTACTCCCTAGGCAAGGCAAAAATGTATTTCCTGGCTCATGCAGCTTGTCGCCCCATTTGTTTGAGATACACAGCCACGCTACTTCTCCCGCTTTCAGCTGTGCCTATTGGAACTGCAGCTACACCATTTCCCAAGAATATGCTTGGTGCGTCAGCTAACCTTTAAATATTAAAAATGGAGAGTGGCTTTGCAAACTTATGCCAAAATGGAAAGGTGTAAGGAAACCGCAGTCTGGAACAAGAGAACTTGACGTTCCTAATGCTGAGGCCTCTCTGCATCTTTCAGCACTGAGGCCATGGGTGGTTTCTAGAAATAATATTGTGTTTGTAGCTGTGCACTGCTAGAAAATGGTTTTCAGGCGTACCTGTTTATAACGAAGCCCCAAGCAATAAAAAAATGTCTTTTTTCTTTTTTCCTGCTGAAATCGGCATGCTTAACCCCTCAGTGAGGCCCAGGTCACATCCCTGCAGGATGCATGTTCTACTGACCTTGGTAGGGCTTAACTTTAGCATGCAGCAGCAGACTGAGTGTGAGAGAGACACTTTTTATTTAAGTGATTTGGGTCCATTTAGATATCTTCAGTAGTTTTGCAAGAATTTGAGAGTAAAAGTTGACATTCATCACAGCTGAGGTCCTCTTTGTAAATTTATCATGGGGCAGATTGAAAAGACATCTTACTAGACACCACAGGGCAATAATAAGTATCCTTCCAGCCTGGTTGTTTAGGCTAAGTAGAGCAGGCAAACAGTTGCTGAGCCAGGTTTTGAACTGCTGAATTTGGAGATCATTTTCTAACAGACGGCCTATGGAAAACCCCCAATCGTCACAGAGATTGAGAGGCCAGACATCAGATGTGGCAGGATCCATGATGTCTGACCACATTCATAAATCAGCTTGGGGCTTTATGGACCATCTTTATATGTGACGTGTATGGTTGGGGTTTTTGGTTATTGTTTCTTTGTCTTCAATAAGGTTTGAACCTACTCAAAACTAGGGAATGGGAAGAGAGGCTTCTTTGTTTACAGCACCTATCCAAGAACATATCTCCACAGTAGTTATCTGCCTCTTCTAGGAGCTTCAAGACTTTTCCTGCATGTATTGGAAAAATAATGTTTTGTCACTAGGGTGGTGATGAACTCTGTGTTAGCAACCTGATCAGTCTTTTTCTTCCTGAAAGTTCTGGGATGACAGAATGAACCATTGGGGTTTTGTGTTTTACACAGAAAAAATGTGAAGAAATGTCCTTCTTCCACCTCAAATTAATCTAAAATTCCTTCTAGCCATACTTTTAGGGAAGTGCTCTTGGACATGAAAGCAGCACCCTCATAGACATCTTTAGGTGTGAAACATCCTTTCTGTGATTTCCTAACCTGGTTCATGCACATTTTCTTGACAGTTTTAGAGAGGGACAGCATATTTTCTGTAGACCTCTTATGATACCCAAGTTACTTTAAACAGTTACAAAAGACCTCCTACACCTCTGAAAACCTCACCCGTTAAGTATCCCCAGAGGGGAAGTCTGCAGCTGGAGCTCTAGGGATGCCAAAATACAAAAAAACTCCTTCAGACAAATCCTGGGTAAATAAAATGCCAGTGAAATGCTAGAGAACAGTTGGAAAAGCACAGCTAGGCCTTCCAGGGTTTATATTCCTGTCAGGTATATGCTCTAAAACAGTGGAGAGGGGTTGTGGTTTGTAGCCTGTAGTCAACTGGTGGATTTGAGCTGCCTTCAGGGCCTCCACAGGCTGTCAAAAGAAAACAAATGGTTGCTGCTGTGGCTGCGGCCCAGGGAATCCCTTGGGCCACTGGTCACAGTCTTCACACCCCAAGCTTCAAACTCACAGTAACAAAACAACTTCCAGCCCAGAGAGCTGAAGGGAGACAGGTCCTATAAAAGCATCCTAATATGTTATGGGAAGGATCCCCGCCTGCTGTAAAGGTAACAGTCTGTCCGCAAAAACCACTGGTATTTTAGGGAGTTTTCCTACTCACTACATCAACTCCTTTGGATCCATAAATACAGGGCTGACAGGGAGTAGAGCAAGTGCAGGACAACTTTCGCCACCTCCTACTCTGGCTGCACCATTTTCCCAAGGGACATTTGAAACAACAGAGCTCGCATCAAGTTGGGGATCTCAAGAGAAGTTATAAATATGTCCCAAGCTTTGCCTGATTTATTGAAAAGGACTGGCCTCTAGGCAAATGGCCAAAGACTACCCCTAAAATAAGCTGCAGACAAAGCCCAGGATGTGTAGCAAAATCTGCACACTCTCTTCTTTTGTTTCTTCCCTAGAAACCATTATGTAGCTGAGAGTATAGCTAGAAAGTTATAAAGAATTCAAGAAGTAGTATGTAGCCTTTCTTCTTGCTGCCTAATCCTGCAAGATGGTCTGGCTTCAGAAAGTTTGGAGGATTAGTCAAGGTTTCAGAGCAACACAAAATACTGTGCCATGCCTTAGCACTCTGCCTTGATGGGCTGAGCAGATGAGTTCCTGCTTCCAGGGCTGCCTCCAGGACATGCATCTGCTGCCCTCTCCTTCTGCTCCTGCTGAAATATCCTGGGATACTGAAGCTCTTCAGGTCTCATCGGGGCTTGAAGAAGGTGCCCCGGGCTGCACTTTCAGGAACCATTTCGTCCCTATTAGCATCTCTGACAGCAATTCCCCATCTCCTCTAAGGGAAGGACAATAGGGATTGCATGTTAAGGGCTGCTCACAGACTTATCAGCCACAGCTTTTGGGCTTCCTATTCTTTAGGACAGCAAAGTGAATTTTAAAAAAAGGGGTTTGAAAAATGAGTTATTTATGCTTTTGTAAATATCTGACACACATTTAGAGATACTGATGGTGTTTTTGTGCTGGCTTTTCAGTTGGGGCTTTACCACAAATTTCCTATGGCTCTAAAGGCAAATACAAGCATGTAATTAGCATGGTTTTCATCATCCAGTGGCATTAACTGGCTGGTTATGGTGGCTTTCGTACTCCAGTTCCTAGCCACATTCTAACATTCACTCACAAGTTTGGCCCCTGAGTCAGATCCATAGTTCATGTCTTATCGTGGTAGAGTAATGTTTCCTTTAGCTCTTCTGTACCTTGCCAATCCTGTGTCTGCTTGCAGTTACTGTATGTACACCCAAAAAAAAATCCCTAAAGCAAAACTTAGGGTAAGCACAGAGAAAACTCAGCATGGATATTGGTGAATGACTGATTTAGAAGAAATATGTGCTTTGATTAAGACTGTTATTAGATGAGCTTTTAAGGTATTGGGTAGAGTACAGCAAAGCAACCATTTCGCAGAGAAATCACAGGAGGTTAAGTAGAGAGTTTGTTAAATGTCCACATCCACTGACTGGAAAGGGGTCCAACGCAAACACACATGGGGTTGCTGGTCAATGACTGAAAATGAGTCAGTGTGTTTCCAGCTAGTCAAGAAGGCCAGTGACATCCTGGCCTGTATAAAAAACAGTGTGGCCAGCAGGACCAGGGCAGTGGTCTACTGTACTTGGGATTGGTGCGTCTGTGCTTCAAATGCTGTGTTCAGTTCTGGGTCCCTTACTACAAGAAAGACATTGAGGTGCTGGAACGTGTCCAGAGAAGGGCAACAAGGCTTGGGAAGGGTCTAGAGTGTAAATCATACCAGGAGAAGAGGCGGCTCAGGAAAGACCTTATCACTCTACAACTGCCTGAAAGGCAGTTGTGGGAGGATCAGCCTCTTCTCCCAGGCAGCCAGTGACAGGACAAAGAGACAGCATCTCAAGCTGCATGAGGGCAAGTACAGGTTGGACATCAGAAGCAATTCACAGAAAGGGTGGTCAAGCATTGGAACAGGCTACCCAGGGAGATGGTGGAATCATTACCCTTGCAAGTGTTCAAGAAATGACTGGACATGGCACTTAGTTGCTTTGGTTTCGTTGGAGTGGTGGTGTTCAGTCAAAGGCTGGGCTCAATTATCTTGGAGGTCTTTTCTGACCTTAATGATTTTATGATTTTTTTCCTGGCAGAAATGGTCTGGCCATGGAGATAGTAGTGGAGCTCCATAGCTGTGCCTCTTCTCTGGGAACAGATGATAGTGATACACCAAGAGGAAAGCAAAACCTTCCTTGCACTCCTGAGCACTTACACATAAATCTGTGCATTACTACATTCAAAGGAGATAGAGATTGGGTTACTTTTTCTATCATTCATGTGATATAATTACTATTTTCATTTAAGGAGGAATGACTTGAGATTTTTTTATGGGTATAATTAAGTTTTGATCAATGGACAATCTCATGGTAAAAAACCATTTTAAATCATTCACCAACCCTTAGCCAAATAAAATATCAATTTTTATTTCTTAAATAATACTTACTAAATACTTATTAAATGAGCCAATAAAATCAGTGGAACATGATTTTAAATGCTCCTTGAAAATACATGACTAGAGCTCTTCAATTTTTAGGTGTAAAACATGAAAGGAACTTGATATCAGAGCAGGCAAACTTAGCACAGTTGGACCAACCATAATAAAAGCCTTGCTGCCTTTTCATTTGGAGGGTAATGGAAGCCCGGTAAGTGCATGAATCTTGACACAAAACTTTACCTGCTTAAGTCACAGGCTTTTAAGAGTGCCAGACAGCAGCAAACCCTTTTGTGTAAGGGAAGTTTTGCTGTGATCTAGATGGGGAAGGAAGGTTCAGCAGCTGAAAGCAGAAAGTTACTCTCATCTTCATAAACGGTTCCTGCTCAGAAACTCTGTGGGTCCAAGTTGTCTATAGTATGTAAAGACAATACAGCTGAAGAGATGAGTTTTTGTCAATATATCATTATCTGCAAGAGATAACTTTTTTACAGTGCCCTGACATACTAAGTGAGCTGAGTAAGGCAACTGACTCTGTCACACTGCCCACTTCTCTTCCTGAACTGAAATCTGCTCCTTGAGCTAGTCTGGAAGCCAGAATTTTACAGACTAAAACATGAAGCACTGTCTGGCTTGATCAAAAGAAACATGAACAGTATAAAGGTCTTCACATATTCTGGGATAAGACACAAGCAGCCTTATCCTCCAGACTTTGACGTAGTACTACAGGATGATTCACACCAAACAGAATAAAAATGCCAGGTAATTTATGACTACTGGGTGAGTGATCTTTCCTCTTTCCTCCCCATCCTTGCCTTTCTTCCTTCCCAGGCCCAAGAGGTTGGCTGATTTAGGGACCTGTAGCATCAAGTATGTAATTTCCACTACTGCTGCAATAACTTAAAAGGTTTTCCAGATGATAGTGTAAGCAAGCAACTGCAGTTCAGTTTCTCAGGATCATTATTTGCAATGAATTCTAACTCAGCACCAAAGTCACACAGTTCCTTTTGTTCCTAACCTGTTTAAACTGAGATATTGGGAGCCTTGTTCCCCACCTGAATGTCTTTTAATTTTTTTTTTTTTTTTTTTACATGTGAAGGTAATACCTCTGAGGTTCAGTGTGAGGAGTCTTGGAATATTAATAAAAAACAGAATTATAATGTTATGGCAAGTACCCAATGCACATGTGAACAACCCCAGTTATTTTTAAACTCTGCTTTCTCCCCAAGCACTATATAACACTTGAAAGCTGTATAGTCTAACTTTGACTCAGGTCTGGCAGGTGGAACAGTTATTAAAAGAAAGGCTGCAGTGCCTGGAGGTTTCATTTCCTTGTACAAACATGAGGGTACATTGGAGCATGTGGTGTTGATGATACTGTGGGGACAAAGCACAAACTACTCAGGCCATTAAAAACCCACATCCCAGACTACGCCACATGGCAGCACAGAAGAAAACCCAAGCATTTCTTGCTAACACAAACCAATTAAATTATTTTTAGCTTCTACAAAAACAAAATACACAGCAAAAAAACAGCCACACTGGTCACTAAGACAATAAGCATTTCTAAGATTAGTCTTGAAATTCTCTAAATACATGCACCCCCTCCCCCACCTCCCAAAAGGAAAATCATAGTAGCCATTAGGGTGTCTGCATTCATGACTAAAGATCATAACACAAAGGTTTAGATTTAAGGTTGAAGGGTTTACTCTTCCTTCTGCTGTTCAGAATGAATGGGTTTGCTCTTCTTTACTCCTAATACAATGACCTATGTGGCCATTTTCTGTGATTGCATATTTAGCAGGGTGAGATAAAGGATCTCTGATATGTTTTATTTTCTTGAGAAACAAATTAATGTGCGTGTGTCTGCATATGTAAATATGAGCGTATATATGTTTGCAGATGTGTATCTAAGAGTCCCGTGTATGGACATTAGGGCCAAAATGTTAGACTGGGGGACTAGGAAAACTTTCTTTCTATGAGTATGCTTAAAAGCAGCTCTGAGGTTTTGGGAAGAATTGCAAGGCACAGTGGAGGTTCATGCAGTGAAAGTATCCACTGAATGTCCCATGACAATACTCACTAAAGAAAGACAACTCGTGAAAGAGTATGGTTGGCTCTCATATGGCTCCTAAAAACAGCAGGCAAAAAAACAGCTGGACTTCAGATAATATGGGTTAATGTTCTTTGAAAATTTCCCCTAACATTATAAGAGGTAAAATTCCTGTTCCATTAACATGCAGTGATATGAGCTGTTACTTCTACAACCTGAAAATTAGTTTGGTGATGGCTATTGCAAAATTTTGAAAAAATAAAGACATAATTATATATTTTTAAACTCTTTGCATCCTTCTCCAGCATGTATTTCTCAGAAGTTGCCAGCTTAAGAAACCACCCTTTGCCTTCCAGAGGTCTGGCTGATGGCCTGGGGCAAGAGCAGCTCCCCTCTGAGAATTCAGGGTGTCTGGCCGCTGTCTCCATCTGCACCTGGATGGTTCACAGAGGAATCTTTGGAGAGCTGATGCACATGGACCAGTGGGCAGTCCTATATAGACCTAATTCATGTCCCTAGTTACTATATTTTGAGATATTTCACTTGAAAATCATTGAGCTCCTACTGGTGGGGAAACTCAGGTACTTACCACCCTGTGAGGAAAACCATAGGCAAATCCACTGAGCACAACATGCCCGGAGTGAATGTCCACCCTAATTGGAGGCTGAAGCCATAGATTAGCAAAACTTCAGGCAGAGAGGGTTTTTTAAGAAAGGAAAAGGCTCCTTTCAGGAAACCTTCATTTTTTATCTGGCAAGGACTCTGTGTGGATCCCACATGCCACTGCACCCTCTTTAAGGAAATCACTGACTGACACAGACTGCTGCAAGGTCCACCCCAACCACCATGACTATAGGAGATCACTAGCAACAAGCAGAGCAAGAAACCCAGACAGCTGCAAGGACGCCCAACAGAGGAAATGGGTTGTCATGGTGAAAAGCACAACCAGTGGGAAACTGGTGCAGTAAAGGTCAGTAACAGTAGGCCTGTGACAAATTTCTTACACTATCGTGGTACCCAAGAGGTAAAAAAATAAAATTTTACAGCCATATGTCCTTCACAACCAGTCTTCACTGTGTGGGATGACGTGGTGCAGGATGCATTTTTCTGGAGAAGTTGCTGAGTAGGTCAGCTGTCACCGAGACCTTTATTGGAGGTAAACACGTGCAACAAAGCATTATTGTAGGGACATTCATTGACATTTCTCTGGTGGGTTTGGAAGGGCTTGTGTTCTGCTTCTCATGTTCCTTTCCATGCTTTATGTTGCTTGCCATTAACACAGTCCTGGGTCTTCATGGCAAGGCTTGGCTCAGCAGCATCTGCTCCTCCAGCTCTATCTGAGCACCAAGGAAAAGAAATCACTGCCCTCTCCTGTGCCAGCTCCCCTTATTTCCTGCCCCTAGCACAGCAGCACTGCCTGGCACAGCCCATCACCTTCAGTGATCTCCTTCTGTGCAGGCTGGATACACCTTGCACACTCAGTTGATACGTGTCAGTAATATCTTCTCTCCATTTTCTGCACCAAGAACTTGATATGGGCTGTTCCTGTGATGATCATAAAGAAATCAAATCCATGTCCATCCATACATTGTGCTGTTTGGTCTTTCAACTTCTGGTGGTTAGAGGCTATGAATCATCTAAATGTGTATGTTCTTTCAACTTCTTGGTTGTTAGTTCCTTTCCTGACAGTGGTAATATTCTTCAAATCTGAATCTCTTCCTTGTTATCCCTGATTTTTTGCAGTAAGAGTACTTATTTTTTCAAATTACAAGGGTTTAGGTTTTATGAGAATACTTTGAATAAAAATGCCTTCCAGAAGCAAAGAAAACATGGAAAGTTCAGTACATGAAATAAACACTGTGTATCATGCCACTGATTGCAAGACTATCCAAGCAAGTTCCTGAACATCCTTTTAAAATATTTTGTTAGAAGAGCAGTTTTGTTAGACCACTGGCTTTGGCATCTAATTTCATGGGAGCTCTCTGAGCAATCATTTCCTTAGTAAAAGCTCATCAACGATGCCAATGCCCAATAGCCAGTCCGTAGAATGCACCTCATAAAGATATTTAATACAGATCTTAAAAAAAAAAATCATTATAATTAATCAGCAACATTAATGCTTTCCTTTTTAGGATTTTAATTCCACTTGAGTGAGTCTCAAGTCTCCTTTTAGTTTATGCCAGAATATGGTCTAAAATCCTGGCCTGACAATTCATGTTGCTGACTCCAGGGAAAATGGAGCTGCTTATTCTAATTAAAACAAATTATTCTATAGTCTGGGTTAACAATTATTTTTGAAGACCAGCAATTTCACGGATTTTATCTTCCTTTTGCTTCAAATTTAGTGATGACTCTGCTGTCTGTCTTCCGACCTCATCCTTCAACACCCTACTCTCCCAGTGAGTCATTTCAGAAAATTCCCCAGCAATTGTCTGGTGTACTGATTTATGTCTAACTAAGGCAGCAGCTGCCTGGGCTGCTGCTGTCTGTCAAACATGGCACTTATTCTAATGGGTCAATTGCACAAGTATTATCTGTGAACCCATTTAACACCTTTCTTATTTCTGCATATAATAATAAAAATTTCTGTTGTAAAAGGCTTAACAAAATATCAGGATAATTCTTACTGGTTTTGTAACATTAAAGAACCCTTTTATATTAATCTCATAATATTGTATTTCCTTGCTGGTGTAGATTTTTTGTAGAACAAAGGTACTAAAAATTCATTATATTCCATTTAACAAGAAAAATGGCTTCAAAATCCTCAGTTACATTTAATTTTTAGATTTTATGAAACTGAAAAATATTAATGCATTTTAGGCATGAGAATTTGTAATAAGCTTAGGGAAAGCTTCTATTGCCCTCTGTGCTGTATACACAGACCATACCCACCACGTGAGCACATAGTCTCCCTTTGCCATCAAAAGTCCTCTCAGAAATATTTTTTGGCCACAACCAATATAAAGTTTCCAACTCCACTTTGACCACTGGAAAACAAATAGATTTATTTTATGCCTAATCATTGTAACAAGACCCTATGTCCACATTTTGATATTTTGTTCTGGTTTCCTCCATAGCAAATGATGGGATGAAGCACAGTTAATCTAGAAAGGGTTAAAGGTCACAAATTAAGTGGCTGGTTAATTGCACTTCGTGGAAATTATAAGCATATTGTCCAGATACATAACACCAAAATCCTTATTCAAAAGCCTAGAGGTGAAACGCTGTTGCTCTCAGTCTAATATTTCCCATGTTTATAGTCCCTGACTTTATCACATATTTACATAAATCTGTGCATTACATTTTTCTAAATGAAAGGATTCAAGGTTCTGTAGCATATGCCTTTTAAAAAGACAAAGAACAAATCTGCATTTAAAATAGTTTCATATACAAAACTGATTAAGTCCTTTTGGGCTAGGAGAAATCTCAAATATGTTCCAATACACTTCAGGAGTGACAGCAGTACTTACCCCAAGGGTTTCTTGAGCAAAGAGGAAAACTCAGTTTTCTTGTCCAAACCACAAAGACGTAAGACATTCAAGAAAGAAAACAAATTGTGGAGGCAGTGGACAACTTCAGCACCTTTGGCCTGGAAGGGCATAGAAAGTGACATCTGTAGAATTGGCTTAAAACGTTCAGCAGTTGGGCAAGATTTAGGGACAAAAGTGAAACTCCACATCAAAATTCAGATCTCTCATATCTGCATTCTGCCAAAATGTATTTAGGCACATGAATGAAGCACAGGAGACCTTGGAAAAAAATTACATGTTTTGATAAACTTTTATCAAATAGTCAGGTACCAGGAGAACTTCCTAAATACAGCTGTGCCATGAAAATACTGAAAAATTGAATACAGGTATTTCTAAAGTCTAGTCAGAAGTGGCTGACAGAGATAAATAATTCAGATTCTTCAGCACCAGAGATGTAACAAGAAAAATATTTGGAAGGATTTAATTCCTCAGTCTTCATCATAGGCACTCTTTGGTCAAGTTTCTTAGGAACGAACATTCTCACATTGGACCTTAAGGGTCAAAATAAACTCACTGAGCCTAAAACTAGTCAAAGGCTTGCTTCAGTCAGTCACTGGAGGGCCTCTGAATCCCTCTGAATAATACAACATTGTCCTCATTCAAGGACAACTGACATTACTGACCTTGACTGCTGAAATACAGATGCTGATACCCTTGATCTCCTTTTAGACTCCTAAACCTTGTTCTTCCCCTTAATCCTTTCATACAGGAGTTGCCAGACCTCAGACAGATCTGGAAGACCTGAGGACTCAGAGAGGCACAGCATCATTCTTGCAGGTCTGTCCTCTTGCTATGTGACTGAAGAACCTGCCCAGAGAGAGAGAGCGAGCAGTGCCATGGAGCATAGCTGTCTGCTCCACAAAGGGCATGGTCAGCCCCAGAGTGTCTTGGCTATGTTTGTGAACATAAAAGCACTCCAGACTGACTAGATCTTCGCCAGATTCACTGATTTGATCAGCCAAAGCTTTGCAAGTGAGAAATAGCAAATAGTCTGATAAGTGTCTCTTCAGTTAATTTAATCCTTTATGACAAATAAACATTGTTTTCAGTTACTTAAATGGGTCTTTGTAGTAATGTTGATGTGTAAAGGACAGTTGAATTTCAGGATGATAATTTAATTTTTTTTTTCCTACAGATTTTATCCAAGCTGAAATCCATCAACAGACCCTGCTAAATATGCTTGCCCAGTACTCATGGTACAAAATCAAAGCAAGTACTGCGTTCGGTGTTACTCTAATCAACTGGAGTACATCTAATGTGGAACATGCAGTGCTCATGGGTTTGTGCTTTTTTGTCTGGTTGGTCCAGCTGTGTGTGTCAGTAGATCTTCCAGGATAGAAAAAATCTCAAACACCTTGCTTTTTGTTATTGCAATGATGGTATTAATCTTTGGTTCAGGGTCCTTCAAGACATAAGTTTGTGACCATGGAGATCATGTCAAGTTGCAACAAGTTTGAACAGCCTAGCTGACTTCCCCAAATGTCACTTCTCATTTTTTATGGGGGCTGTGCCAATTGCCTCACTAGTCATACTCCACTTACTTCTAGAATAGAGCACAACAATGCTGCAGGATGCAAGTGTCTATAGATTGTTATTGGGTGCTCTTCCAGTCATCTGACTTTGTGTGCATCAAAACTGATCAGTATTGCTCTTCCTACTAAGTGAACTCACAGATTATATCACAAATTATATTACCTCTCTTTCAAAGCTCTTTCGAGCTCTTTCCAATCATTTGTTACCTCTGCACCTCTAGTAATTACTACTAACAACACAGATGCCCACTAAACCCTCCTATGACTGCAATACCTGCTGCCTTCTCAGCCTGTCACTGACCATGCAGACATGGTCACTATCCCATTGTTACCCAGTACTCCACAACCACCTGCTCACCAACTTATTCATCTGCAGATCCATGTTCTTCGTTTACCCTCCCTCTAACCCAAACTTAGACTGGAGCACAACTCTAGTTTTGGCAACAGACAAAACTGAGAACTGTCAGTGCTAGAGTTTTGTAGATAAAATTTGTTTTCTTGCCTTCTGTTCTAGACATTTCTCTTTTAGCAGTCACAGCCACAGCAAGAAACATCTGTTTCAACCCCTTCAGCACCCACAGTTATCTCCATGTCACTAAATTGTAAAAACCACCCTGATGAATGTGACAGAAGGACAAATAAATGATGGCTGGGAAATGCTTTAGGAAATTCCCCTAGCAAGTTCCAGGCTGGCACAAAAAGATGAAAGGCCTTATTTTGATTGCTACATTCTTCAGTAAAGGCAGTTTTATCACCATCAGTTTAAGCAATAAACAGTTCAAACCAGAAGGAATTTATTAACAACACTCTAAGCACTTCATTTCTTCAGAGAGACTTGTAACAGCAGTGTTTAGTTCTCATCTGTCCCATGAGGCTTCTCTTACAGAGAAAGATGGCTACTTTTCCTCACAGCCCACACATGAGCAAATAAAGCTCTTCATTCCCTACCCTCCATGTCTGATATTTATTCACAGTGCAATGGGATGGAGTGTACTCAGCAGCTCGAGGGCCATTTGCTGGGCCTGGGTGCTCCTCCTGGAGAGGAGATGTCACCCTCCACTACATGGTGATGCTCCTAATGTTCTGATAAGCATGACTGGCTAATAATGGCTACCGACATTATTTGGAAAATAACGTCAAGTGTATTGATAACTATTTGCTTCTCTGTGCTGATAGTCCAACAACCTGCAGTTGGGCTTAATCTTACTTTCCAATTTGTTTTTTTTTTATTTTTTGAAGTTTTGTGGTGTGTACTGAGGCTTGTGTGAGTATAACATAAATGGAGCTGGAAGCACATTTGCCCTTTGGACTCGGCACTTACTCTTCCCAGAAAGTGTCTCTTATTATTTCTGTTCAAGAATACATGAAGTTGGCTGCATGCCTGGATCTGCATCTGGTGTTTAAAAGAAAAAAATAACAATATGCTTCAACACTATATTTGGAGACGACAGAGGACAAGAAGAAGCTGAGGCTGAGAAAGTTTGTCATGGAATTGAGCAGCTACACACCACAGGTTGAAGAGAATGGTCCTGGGCCCAAGAGCAGGAGCCAGGGAATACAACTCTTTCCTTGTATACATATCCTTATAAAAACAAGCTACAGTAGATTATAATGTGTTAGGATTTTTTTCAAGATCCCACCACCTTCTGATTATATTTTTTGTCACTTTGCTTATAGAAGTCCTCCAGACAGGTGGAGCAAAGTTCATTCTACATAAACTAAGGAAGATTTTTGCCAACCTGCCACTTCTACTCTGAGCATTTCTTGAGGGTATGGAGGTAGTCTCTTGACACCTCACTTCTATCACATTTCTACCCTGAAAGGAAGCTGAAGAAAAGGTCTGGTGTCACCAATCTCTTGGGTAATCAAGTCAGCATGAGGAAAACATGTAACTAATCCACAGCCATACTTAACTAATCTCACTTACTGTAGTCAGAGTGTTTTGCATAGTGTCAGCATCTTGGCTAGCTAATAACTAACCTGTAATAACTATCCTGTTCTTACCACAGGATGTGCAGCCTCCTAATTTTTGCGGGATAGATGATCAGTTTTCGCAGGATGGGTATTTCTGTGGATGAGATCCTGTTTTGCTCAAGTTTGTCTCTGTGAGGAAAAACTCAGTACTTTCCCAGGCTTGAGATCTGCAATGAAAAGGAAGACAATGTTCAGCCTTCTGCAACTATTGACCAAGTGAATGTTTCTTTCCTCAGACTATTATTTAGCCAGGATTATCCATGTGATTCTTCAGTCACTGTGAGTCCTAGAATTATTTTGGGTGCCCGTTTGAGGAAATCATTGTTCCTGTGACTTTAAACATAGCTTTACAGTAGAAATGCCTATTCCAAATATTAACTATGCATTGTGGCCATGATATACTGTGGAGGTAGTTCTCTGAATTCACTCTAAAATAACCCAGAGAAAGAACAGATGGAAAAGATTTTTAAAGTCTTCATAACAAATCCCAAGCAATTTCCAGAAACTGTCAGTCAGTATAATAAGCAATTGCACTCACAGTTCTTCCCTTTTGAAAGATTTGATATTGTATGTATAGGACTTCTTAATTCTGTATTTCATTTCTACAGCTTTTGAAGTTTCATTTAAACTTTGGAAAGTGAAATTATTGGAAACTTGGCTATTCTCTTTTATTTGATGGCCAACCAAAATACTGGATATGTCTTGTCAGATGTAAATGATAGGATAGTATGTTGTGATGTGTGTATTTTAGCAACCAAATCCTTGTTTGTAGAGGTTTTATGTTGACATGGGAATCATGCACCACTTCATCAGTAATTTCACTCTCAAACCAGGGTAATTATAATAAAACACAATAGAGTAGAACCAAGCCACAACTGAAACATTAGATTTCTATCCTGTCCCATCACTTGTGAATGAGATGTGAAAAGTTCAGGCTTACCGTAACTCTTTCCTAGTGCCCAATACACAGGATTTCAAACAATAAAACCAAAAATTTTCAAGTTCTTACTGTTTTGGTTTTTTTTTCCTCAAGCAGAAGAGCCTACAAAAACACTGCCATAATTCAATAGAACCTCATTTTGTGGCTTACCCATCTCTTTTAAAACTTCCTTTCCTGATTATCTTTCTATATGGTGCTTGCCTGATGAAACACACTGAGCTGAACTCCTCTTTACTAAGGTACTTACTAAATAGAAGAGTTACATTTCCATCTACCCGTACTATAATTTTTTCCTCTTCTGCATTGTTGCTTTATTATTTGTACTTCTGGCAGCCCTGCTGTCTTTAAACAGTACTGAAGCTGCATCTGTTAGCCTTGTGAATTTAGGGCACAGATAACAAATTTACTGCATGGCTGTGATGCTTTCATTCTTATATCAGAATAATCAACACACCTGAGGCAGTCTGGTTCCCCTTCAAAAAGCAACTGCACTGCCATGTCCATGCCAAGTGAGTTGTTCTCAGAATTAACTAATATAATTAAGAATACAAGGTGATCAGTTCATGCTTCACCACCAGTTCAAGAAATAAAAATATTTCTCTAATTATCCCTAAATGTATCATAAGTTATGTCTTCAAAATAAGAAGAGGAAAGGTTTGGGTTACATTTATGGCTTAGGTTGAAGGAACATTAAGTAAACTTACTTTGGCCCTGATACACTCATGTTCTAGTGTTTGTTACTGTTTGATTCATCTGAAATCTCTTTCTAAGGACAAACAGTAGCTTTAACCAGAGCAGAACGGCACTCATTCCCTGTATTAAAAAAAATTAAAAAAAAAAAAAAATCTAGGCTTAGATCCCAAGGGCTGGGAAGAAAATAAACAAATCTGCTCTAGTTCTTCAACATAGAGTCAGGCAGATGATAAAAATATAATACTTTTAAAACAAACTTTGTCTGAGAATTTCTCCTTTGGAAGCTGAGATCTCTTTGAAGGCTGTAACATGGTGCTCAGAACATGGTCTACTGCTGCTGGCTGCAAATTTGAGCTCTTTACCACCTCCTGATGGGAATATGTCTATGGCTATTTATGAAAGCATTTACCAGAGGAATTGTATGCACATTTCTGCAGATCTTCATTCATCGACCCTTACATATTCTTGCTATAAAAATCAGTAAGATACTTCAAGATTCTTAAAAATTAATTATAGCTGAATGCAACTTCTGCATAAAAGGGAATAAAAGACACTATCTAAGTATTACTTATTTACTATGCATATACAGAGTCTGTTCATTTGTCTAAACCCCTTTTTGCATTAATCACCTTGAACTGCTTTTCTGCCCCTGCCTCTCAGTCTCTGTCTCAAAACTGCATAAAGTGCGGCCTGTTAACTTTTCAGTCTTCATATGTAGCTTTCAAATTTATTATTTTATTTGGTACAAGAGTAAGCTAAGTATTCTTCTCTTCAACTACTGTCTCACTTGTCAAATTATTGTTCCAAGAAAAATCCACCCTTGAGAGTCTCTATTCCAGCCCTCCTGAAATCTAGCTACTCCCTCAAACAGAAGTAACTTAGTCTGTATCTTAGGCAGCTCAGCATAGTGGTTTTTAAATCCTGTATTTTTGAAGAAGGCCCTAGGAATGTTTGCACACAGTGATTAAAAAAGGAGAGAGAAGAGGATGTTTTCCAAAGCTTCCCAAGACCTGAAATGAGCTGAAGATGGATGGCCTTCTGCACGTCTTCACCAGCCAGTGCATCTGCAGAACACTGTAGGCTTGGTAGTAACATACCCAGGTGCCCACCACTCTTACAGGCAACATCTGCTGCCACATGTGGTCAGACCCCAGCTTTTGGCAGAGCTGCTGCCTGGTGTGGGAAAGGTTTAAGTTGTCAAAGCCATTGTGCAGTGGCAGGTGCTGGCTTGGAGTGGAATAACCGCCCATTAATTGCCTACATGTTTCTTCCCCTCAAGGACAATCACAGAAAGAGAACAAGCAAGCAATTCCCAGCAATGAAGTAAATGTGAACACACTTGGGAAATGCATAACTGCAGTGTGATTCCAATGTAAACAAGAGGAAAAGTCACTGAAGCCAGGATGAAGAGATCTTTTCCATCAGCCCTTGCTCTATGAGTGCCGTGCCCACCACGTCTTCCCTGGCCTACAGGTGTGTGGCAGGATGTAACGCTGCCCAAGACAGGAGGGTGGCAAGAGAAGTTTCATGAGGTGTTCCTGAGCAAAAGAGGCTGTTGGGAATGAAGCCACAACCCCAGCAACACCTCCAATCGTTAATAAGGTACAAGTGCAAAATCAAAGCCTGTCCTCCCAAAAAGATGCAGTTTTGTGGGCCCAGCACCATGAGACGACAATTCAAGAGTTTCTCCTGTGTGCTGAAAAGGGAATCAGCTGTGTTTCCTGAATTAACTACCAGTCAAAACATACCTCAAAAATCAAATCCAGCTCCCACAGTCAATGAAAAAAGTTGCAGCCCACAGCTACCTATATTGCTCTTTACCTAACAGATGGGATTTTCCCCTATGAGGACAGTTTTAGGTTTCCATAACAGACAGAAAAACACAATCATTTCCTTCCCCATTTCTGTAGTACAGAGCAGAGTTCAATACAGCATAGAAGAGCAGACTCACTTCATTTTTCAGTAGCTCTACCAAGCACATGACTTTGCAACTGAAATAATTAGCTTTAACATGAAACTGTCAACATCTCAAGCTGTCAGCATTTTATGTTTACAGTCTCTTTAAAGTGTAAATAGTTTCCTCTGGGAATCTAATTCATCAGGTTTAAGCATTCTTAGTTAAAATAATTATCAAGATTTTCTTAAGCAATAGAAAAGCCTCATTATCTAAATCTAATGTTAGATTTTTGAAGCTGATTATTTTGTTACCTCTTTCATTTAAATTCCTTTATCTATGTAGTAGCTATATAAATAGTGTTCTCTCACTTGTATTATTATTAATATGTGCCAGTAAAAGATTATACAAAATACATCACTATGAGAATCACTATGATTTTAAAATTGCAGAACCATTTATTAAAATAAAGTAGAATGTAATATTAACATAAAAGGAAATAAAATGTTACTACTATGTAATACTCTTACATACAAAGCACCTTTCTCTAATACATAGAAAGATTATGCTCTCAATGACTGTTTAGTTATTTTCTTTATCCAAATTAATCTACATGGGTACAAATTATTGTGAAATGCAATAGGTTTTTACTAACTTATTCTTACTAAGAATTCTTTAATGTCTGAAATGTATGTGAATTTGACCTATTCCATACAGGCCTGTTTTCTGAAAATTGCAGTCCACTGTGACACAAATAATGAAAATGCCTTCTCTAACATAAAGACGGCTGCATAACACTAGGAGTTTCCCTTGCAGTATGTTATTTCCTGGAAACACTCCTGGACAAAAACCTGCAAATAATATCTCTGTTCTTTTATTAAAGCCTCTGCAAGAGGTTTTTGCTCAAATACAGCTGTTGTGGGTCAGACAATATTTTTTAAATTTTCATGGATTTCTTTTGCCTTCTCTTTACAGCGCAGAGTTTCGGGATTGCTAGACTGAACTCTAAGCACAAGAATAGCACAGTGTTTCATCTGGGATGACAACCAAACGAACACTGACAAGATATTTCACACATCTGAAGGCCTTTTGTCTGCACGTGCTGTTCTTACGCACCGTCATCTCACCTCCGGCATCCAGCTTCTGCAGAAATGAATTTCTGACTCTCATCCTTTCCAGGACAGCTTTTGCTTGCGTTATATGTGTTTATAAAGCACATAAGCTGTTTTTGGCTAGGACAGAGTTAACGTTCATCTTAGAAACTGGTGCTCAGTGCTGCGCGTCTCCGCGTACGGCGAGGGTGTTCCGGGGCAGCGGCGGCCGGAATCCGCCCGTGCCTCCTGGGATGCGCTGGCGGGAGCAGGCGGTGCAGCACGCCGGGCTGCCCAGGAGAGGGGGCTGGCTGCCCGACCCGCCAGCGCTTCCCGAGCCCGGCCCGGGAGAGGCCGAGCGCCGGGCGGGGAGCCGGAGCCGCGCCCCACCGGCAGCGGCTCCCAAGCTCCCGGGCACGATCAGAGATGCTGTGGGATGTCCCTTTGGCCACTTCGGGTCAGCCGTCCTGGCCGTGCTCCCTCCCAGCTCCCCGTGCACCTGCTCCCCGGCAGAGCTGAAACGTCCTTGGCTCAGTGTAAGCTCTGCTCAGCAACAACTGAAACATCAGCGTGCTATCAACTTTGCTCTCATGCTGAATCCAAACCGCGGTGCTGCACCAGGTACGAAGATGAAAATTAACTCTATCCCAGCCAAAAACAGGTTATGTGCTTTATATCCCGCTCAAGCCAGAAGGGGTTTTACAAGAGACTAATCTGAAGAAATAGATGCTGTGACAGGTCCTAAACAGTAGCTTCAAAAGGAGCATCTCATTTTGGAGTGGCTCACATAACAAGATCCAGCTGATGCATCTGATATATCAATGAAGTACATGTATATTATTTTAGGAAACCAACCTAAACTGCACGGGAATTGCACAAGAAAATGCCATTGTAGGAACAATAAAGGAGGTGGAAGGGTACATGATGTCTTTCAGATGGAGTGAGTTAAAATAACAGAATACACAACCTTCCAAAAATTTGATTACAGAAAATCAAAAGATGGACTCTTCAGTTTATTCTGGTGGTTTTGTGCATACTGTTTTGGCAGAAAGACCCATAGATGTTTTAAAATCTGATACCGATCTATGTGATCATGTGCTAAATAAAGGAAAAAAACCTAATAATAAAGGACATGGTTTAGTCATTTCAAATTTTCAGTTTTCTTGCCACTTGCATAATTCTCTTTGTCTCTTTTTTTTTTTTTTTACACAATTTACTATTTTTTTTTCATCCACTCACTCAGAATTCCCCACCTATGTTTTTTTCAGAAAAACATTTGTCATTCAGACAGGAACAATGTATTTTATAGTAGTGGTGTTCCTATTAGGCCCTCTTTAAAGCAAAACAGAGAGGAGAAAAAGGGGAGAGGAAACAAGGGCTAGAGGAACCTACTCATTCTAAAGCAATTTAAGGTGAAAAGACTGGATGGCAGATACTTCAGCACCACTTTAAATGGTTTTGAATGCCTATTGCCACACAACCCTCAAGGTCATACTTTTGGTGAAGCAACATGTCAGCATTTTCAACCTTTCTATCCCTGACAATGTTTTACACCTTATTTCCTTCCTTCAGTGTGTTTATGTTCAGAAAATGTTTTTGGACATAACTGGAGGCTGAGAACTTTGCACGTATGCAATTTATCCACAAAACAGTTGGAGTTTTGTTAGTACTTCATCATTAACCACATAAATCTAAAATTTGAGAGGCACTGACTCTCTACTGAGATGATGATAGTTGTACTGACAATACCATAACTGCAAATCTGTTTATTGAAGGTTACAATGATAATTTGTTGGTCTGCTGTCTCAGGCTTTGCAGAATGAGTGTTATAAATACTCTCTGGGTAAAGTCCAGTTTGTTGTCTTGCTTACAGTGCAGTTTTGTACAACAAACTAGACGTATTTCCTCTTCTAGCAGAATAAAATGTAACAAAGGGTCACACTTAAAATCTCTAGTCAAGGGTTTTAGGGTTTTTTTCTTTTCCTAATTTTTGCTTCTCATTTTTCACTTAAACATTTTCGTTTCAATAGATCCTGTCACATGAATGGCAAAAATAATAATATCTCCTTTTAAAAGCTTCATGAAACTACCAGATGTTTATTTGGTCCTACAAACATATAAACATATTCCTAAGGTTAACATTAGTAGATATATTTCCACGCATGAAGAAATTTGTTTAGGTGGAAACCACGGACAGTTAAACACAGAAATACATAAAAACAGATAAAAAAAATAAAGCATATATAGTAGTTTATACACAAAAGTATAGCTAAAAATGGGGCAATTATTGCTGAATGTAAGGATTACAAATAGTGGTTTTTCAGGAAAGACAGATAGTTTTCAGGAAAGACAGGTAGAGGGTTTATAATCAGTTTCTAGCAAAAAATAAACTGTAAAAAACATCATTAAATGTTTGAAATTGCTTATTATTTGTTCTCAATAAACTCACAATCTGTAACTGTGAGTGAAAGCACTTTTCCTGGGATAGAGGAACTTGCTATGAAAAGAAAAGAGGCACAGTCTGAAAAAGTCACTTTTTCATATGTCAAACAGGTCATCTGTAGATGGAACAGAGAGGAATTGATTAGGGGAAATTAGTCAAGGCATTAGAATGATAAGGCAGTAGAGGTGGAAAAGAGAGAGAGTTTGCAGAGAAAAAAATGTAAGTGTGAATGGCCAAAAAGTAACAAATTGGCTCATAAATGGCCCAGAAGCATTCTGTGTGCTCAAAGCACTTTCCAAAAATCAACAGAAATTCAAAATGATCTTTTGTTTAAAAGTAAAGCACGAGCATTTCTTTCTTCTTCCCAGGTGAGTGAGCTCTTATCTTTAAGATAGAATTTGTCTTGTGTTGATGGCAGGCAAGAGCTCAGAGAAGAACATTTCTGTCACTGAGCTGACCAGTGAACTGCTATGGGTTATAGTCTAATAAAGTTCCCATTAACATCAGAGACAGCAGGAGTTTTGGACTGCTTCTTTTCCAGGGAAGGAGAAGTTCTCTTTAGAGCATAGGATCATAAAATAATGATCCATGCGCATGTTAGAAATTTGGAGACTTTTATCATTTGGTAAAACATGTGTAGGAGGGAGTTAGCTAATTTCATAGAACAAAAATAATGCCTTCAAAAGCAGCACATCAGCCTGTTAATATGGTTACTATGGTTGTTCTGAAATATGCTGAACAGCACTGTTCAGTTGCTGCAGTGAATATTAAACAGCAATTACTGCTTGCACTAACATCATCACATTATCCTGAAAAAAAAAACAAAAAAAAAAACAAAAACCAAACAAAAAACCTCTAAAAATAATGTGTTTTATTTCAATACCTGACAAATGTTTGGAGCTTGGCTGCTGATTTAATTTTGTCATTTTCTTGCAGCAGGGTGAGCTTAAATTGCCTGCATTCATTTAAACTGAACCAGGTCATGGAAGAAAGAATTAACAACGGCTTTAACACTGGAGTGGGGTAGCTAAGTTATGTGACAATCCTAATTGTATACTTGCCTTGTAATTTCTTAGTCAAGTGATTTTTTTTCTTCCTGTCCTATTGTTGAAATACTTAATCACATCCTATCCATATTATCTATTTGGGAAGCAATCTGGTCACCTTCAGCGCAACCTACTTTGCTCTTCTTGAAGGAGGAATAGACATTAAGAGCCTACGAGCTAGAGAAGCTGAGGTATTAGCTCAGCTAGCCAGGGATGTCTCTGGCTGTGGGTTTGCAGCTTGAGGTTTGAGAACCACTCATGCACAGGAATATGAACCTGCATCACATCCTGATAGGTATTTAGGCAGTTCCTTTGATTTCAGAGGGGATCTGGGGGTGATATGGCTTTACACATCTTAGTGTCTATCTTTAGGCATTACATGGAACTACTGGAATGTGTGTGTATATTCTGTTGCAGGAACCAACATACTCATTTCAACTGTTTACCACAGCATGAAAGGACAGGAAGAAATACTTGAGACACTTGTATCAGAAAGTGGCTCACCTTACATCCAGCACTTGATGCAATGAGTCATGCTAGAGATAACTGTTGCAGTGCCCACAATTAGCTGATGTCCTAAAGCCAGCGTGAACACCAGAGACCTGTGAGCTGCCTCAAGTGAGACACTGTCTTCAGATCTCCTCACTGCCTGAAGGGATCACACTGAAACAACCACCCGCATTTCAGCACTAGCACAATTTAGGAAGCTGAATATCACAGTCCATCTACCGGAAAAACCAAGTGACAAGAAAGCCTTCTTGCTCCTTCCCAAACTCTCCTCCACAGGTATTGCAGGCTGACACATGCTCTTTCCAAAAAACAGCATTAATAAGCTCTCAGGCACATTTGCCTCCATTTGGCATCTCTCTTGCCCTACTCCTGCCACAGTAGAAGGCTGAGGCATCTTTAGAAATTAATTTATATCATGTGGCTTTAAAAGATTTTACTTATTAGTCGTCAAGTACCAATAACATTTTTGAATAGGAAATTACATTTCCTTCAGCCTCAAAGTACTCATCTTCAAAATGAACCCTGATGGTCTTTCTCCAGAAAGAAAGAAAGAATATAAGCCCAAGAATAAACATATTCAGAACAATACCGAAATATTAGACTGTACTGATTGCTAGCTACTTGTTCTGCCAAACAACCTTATATTTACACACATTTTTACAGAGGCAGCAGTGCTAAAGACTGAAAAATACTAACTTAAATATAAGCAGAGGAAAACCAAATGAGGAAGGCTTTAGGATGTAAATTATGAGTACTGTTACTGTGCTTCTCTTTCCATTTTTCTTGCTCCAGAAGATTATAGGCAGTCTTTCCTTAATGCCCTGTAATAGGCACACCTGAACACAGTCCAAGGTAACAATTTAAGTGGAATGTTGTCCGAAACCTTTGCACAACTTGCTCCACTCCTTTAGAAAGTGGAGGAGGCAGTCCATTACCTGCACATGAAACTCAGTTGCTCATATTCAAACTTCAGCATCAGGACAGAGAGACATGCCTCTGCTAGGAAAGCAGATATGTTAGTTTTGGCTGGGACAGAGTTAATTTTTTTTTAGTAGCTGTGGTTTGGATTCAGTATGAGAATAATGTTGACAACAGACTGATGTTTTGGTTGTTGCCAAGCAGTGCTTACCCTGAGTCAAGGACTTTTCTGTATCTCAGGTACACAAGAAGCTAAGCAGGGAGCATGGCCAGGACAGATGACCTGAACGGGCCAAAAGAATGTTCCGTACACATGGACATCGTGGTCAATATTTAAACTCAGGGAATTAGTTGGGAGCTGCCGATTGCTGCTTGATGATGGGCTGGGCATTGGTAAGCAGGTGGTGAGCAATTGAATTGAGCATCAGTTTTTTCTCTAGTTTTTTATTTATCCTTTCCCCTTTCCTTGTTCCTGTTATTAAACTGTCCTTGTCTCAGCCCATGAGTTTTACATCTTTCCAGTTCTCCTCCTCATCCCACTGGTTTGGAGGGCCTAGTAAAGAAGCAGCTGCACGGTACGTAGTTGCCAACTAGAGCTTAACCACGACAGCAGTATTGAAGAAACTGCGGATACTTTCCTTACATTACCTAACATTTTCTGTCCTTCCCTATGTTCAGATCCACTGCCAGTTAGGGAAATATCTCTGCACACTGGAAAAGATAGTCCATTAGTCCATGCTCAGGTAATTTTTTTCCAGTCTGCACTGCTAAATATCCTCTCTTTGGACAGCATTACAAACAGAAGATTACCCGCACAAATTTCTTCAGAAGGATTTTCAAAGCCAACTTCTACATAATTTAATCTGTCTGAAGTCATGTCCTGAGTGGTTACTGACTGTAAATCCCCAAATCTCTCAATTCCCTACCCAAAAGCAGAAGATTATCAGCTCACAAAATTAAGTTGTTGTTTAGCTCACTAATATTATCTGAAATTAGGGCACCCATCAATAACACTCCATGTGATACACAATGATATATTTTGACTCTCCAAGTTCTCAATAGATTAGAAAACATAGCCTTAGCATATTGTGGTAAGCATTTTAATTACTGACTGTGTTTAGTAAAGCTTAATAAAGCCTTCTCAGCAAACCCTACTTGAATTTCCTTGATTAATGCAAGATGGGATGCCGTTGCAGTAGGAACAGAAACAGTTCTTCACCTATCAGGATCCCCTCCATACACCCTGTAGAACAGGAAAAGCAGAACAAACATTTTTTTTTCTCCCCAGTGAGATAGCGGAAGAGAGGACATAGGCCAACCACAAGGAGGGAGAGACTCAAACATTAATCAGACAGGTCTTAAAACATCAGTTCTTTATCTGAAGACAGATATTTCTCATCTCTGCTAGATTTGATCCAGGATTCCTTTTCCCCCTCCCTTCCATAGTTTCGTCATGCCTTTCCCTTAAAGCCAAGGGTTCCTTTCCCTAACATTCAACCTCTCAATAGCTTAAACTTTCCCAGTATTCTTAAAGCACTGTCAAGAGGACAAGAAGATTGAGAAGAGTGTCAAGTTGCACTAGCAGATACAAACTATTTTTAAAAGGTATTTTTTCTATTGATTTCAGTCTTTACTGAAATCTTTACTTCTGATTATTTTATTATCTGAAAATTTTATATTATTTGAAAGTAGCAAAGTACTTGCTTGACATAAGTAGCTAGAATTGTTATGCTGTGAGTAGAACTTTAGCTGAACTCTATGGCTGTGTTGTATGAGTCACAGATGTATTATAGTGAAACTGGGAGCTAACAACCTTGTCGCTGTCAAGTTAACTCCACGGCAATGGTATTCGTGTGTCAGAAGACAGGAAAAGAGCAGTTTATTGGGAAAACTTCGTCTTTTATAAATTGGTTCACAAAGTAGGACCGTATTGGTCCAACAAAGGAAAACAAAGACAATTAGAGATATCCTCCTGAGTGGATTGGTGCAAAGGAGAGCAACAACCTTTGGAAACATCCTAAGATAAACACCATGAGTTCTCACGCACCACAAGCTTCACAGACCCCAGGTGCAAGCTTGTTTACATACTTCTTCCAGCTCCTTCACAGCTTTCCCAGAACAGTCTGAGAACGCTGATGATTTTTCTTTCTAACCAAACTATCAACACCCGCACAATCTGAACATTATTAAGTCAGAACAGACAAAGCTGGCATCTTAATTATTATTTAAAAATTAGTAGCCAGAGTGGACAGCCTCTAAAATGTGGCATATGAACTGTAAAAACACTATTACAACACGGACTACAGAACTGGTTGAAACCCCCACCAAAATCAACCTAAAAGGATGTAAAAATGACCACATAGCAATCACTTGGTAAAAAAACAACGAAGGGTGACAATACCACTGCCCCTAACACAGCTGCTGCTCCAGACTGTCACATGAGGGTGTTACATTATAAAGGTGTATTTGCCCAGGGGTTTCTTTTTTCATGGTCCCTCTTTTCAGGCACTTGGCTGGAGCTACCAGGTATCATAATTGATTGGTGCCAGTAAATCTATCTGATGGAGAGGATAGTCTGATGTCAAAAATTTCTTTAACACCTAGATTTTAAGGAAATTGGGTTTGGGGAATTTTTTGCTCTTCCTCTAATCCTGTGTCTGTTGTAGTATAAATACAAAATGGATGAGCTACAATCTAGTTGCCTTTTCTTGCCATCAGATCTCCCTTTTCCCACTAACCAGCAAGCTGGCTGATTCTATGAGCATATATGGCTATCAGATCTGATAGCCACATTTTACTGAGATCTGAGCCTCAGCTAGTTATAACTATCAAATATATAATATTTTTAAAATTGGATTATAACAAATCATTCAGTCAGGAATATGCAGGAATGTAGGGAGGCAGATGGGCAGTAGATCAGAGAGTACTGCAGAATTGATGGATGCTGTGGACATCTTGACTCTGATGGGCCAGAAGCCTTGGGAACTTCAAACAGAAAAATATGAGGGATGAAGTAAAACAAACGTTGTATTTTGTTTTAAGAAAGTCATGCAAGACTGTGGTTAATCAATGTTGCTAAGAAACATAAATAGTGCAGTTATTGCCTAGGTAGTAAAGATTTTTACCCAAAGCTGTAAGAGTATATAAACTTAGGTGTAGAATCAATAAATTGACTTCAGCATCAGCACCTTGCAGAGTCCCATCTCTCAATCGCCGTCACAGGAATACTGAGGATTCTGCTTTCCTCATGATATTAATAGTTACACACAACCTGCACAGGCTTTAGTTATCCAAAATCTAGCCTCTATTTATTTGCTCTATTTTCAAGACATAACACTCATCTTTTAATACAATTTCAGAACTACAGATGAGCCTTGAATAACAGTGACTGTTCACATGTTTTCACAAATTATGCTCTGAATCTGTTCAGATAAATTTCAACCACATTTTATTCCAAGCTATATTTATTTCAAAACATGCCGTGACAGAGGATTGCTGCCTTTGGTTTGCAATGTGTTAAACATCTTGTATCAAATTTATTTGGAGATAGGTAATTCAAATATAGACTGCCAACTGAGGTCCAAGTCTTTCTCCTTGCATTTGCAAGAAAAATAACAGTAATTCATAAAAACAGTTACCTTGCTGAAAGCCTGAGGTGATCTTTAGTACAGTAACTGCAAAAAGCGCAACAAACAAAAGCAAACATAGATAATCAAAATAAAGAAACATGAGTAAAAAAGTATAAAAGTGCATAAAGTGATTGTATTTACAAAGTTAGATTAAGAAAAAATGATTAGGCAAAAAAAAAAGGATCTTGCAAGGTATTAGTCACATCTACATGAATTCCTCTTCCTTCCCATTAATGAGAGGTAATACTGAAGAAGACATTTTATTGTGAGTTCTGGGTTTGTGGAACAAAGATTAAGCAATTCACCTCACCTATCTTTTACCATAATGTTGCTTTTAATAGTAAATTCTTAGAGTACTTGTTTCCAGCAGTGTTCTAACTCCAGGTTGAACACCCCGGCACCATCTTGCTGCATCGACTCTGCACAGATATCCATGAAGATGCTGGGCTCTAGTGGAGTGAGCAAGGCAGGGTGGAGCGAGTGACCTTTGCCTCGATATTTCCTGGACTATCTTTTCATCTTTCTTCCTCTGTTTCCCTGCTACACCCATTTTTTGTTAAAAGAGGTGGATCTAGCCTGCAGCACTGAACTGCAGACAAACCTTACATGTCTAAGCATTTGACAAGCTCTAGGCTTCAGCAGGGTTGGAGATCGTGCTTCCCAAGGGAATGGGTGGTTTCCTGCAGTGGCTGGTTGATTGATTTTCTGTTGTATTTTCATAATGACAGCAATCGTGCCTAGATCCCTTCTCTGTGGTGACTAGTGGCAAGACCCAAGGGAATGAGCTGAAGTTGTGTTAGAGGAGCTTTAGGCTGGATATAAGAAAAAGTTTTTTTATCCAGAGTGTGGGGTTTGGGTACTGGAACAGGCCCTCCAGGGAAGTGGTCACAGCACCAGCCTGACAGAGTTCAAGAAGCATTTGACAATGCCCTTGGGCACATGTGTCTCTTGGGGTGTCCTGTGCAGGGCCAGGAGTTGGACTCGATGATCCTTGAGGGTCCCATCTAACTCATAATTCTCTGTGATTTTTCTGGTGCTAATCCCTGCAAAGATAAGGACTGTGCTCTGACAAGACACAAGCGGAATCCGGGCGAACGACGGACAGCTAACCAGTCCCTTTGCTCGTTCCCACGGCTCCAGTACAATTTGGGGGTGTTGATAAGAGTCTTATCTATGGGCCGCGGCCGCTGCCTCCGCCGGGGCTGTGCCGCAGCGCCGCCCGTCCCCCGAGCCCTCGCAGCAGGGCGGGCAGGGTGGCGGTGGCGGTGGCGGTGGCGGTGGCGG